>CAMOHE010022047.1:0-11501 GCA_946598075.1 Artocarpus hirsutus
AAATTTGACCCTGATATAAGCTAGAATAAATAAATAAAAATCAAAGAAACAAACTCATGTGAAAGTAAAATCATTCTTGCAGACGTTTCATTTCAACTGCCTAAAAATTTACTAATTGAAGAGTGCACGAGAGGAAATTAAATAACGTTTATTATATTATTTTAGTTCCCGCAATTACCAACAATATTATTTTAGTTCCCGCAATTACCAGCAATATTTTTAATGCTGTCCAGGAAATTAAAAAAAAAAATCCTCTGAAACCTATATATTCAATTTTCATTCTCTTTTTTAATTTAGTTGGAAAATTCTGTGGTAGATAGGGTATAAAAAGAAAAAAAAAAATCTTTACCGACATAAAATAACAATGAATAGTAGACATATTTTCGTTAAGTTTGTGTTGATAATTTTGATATATATATTGCAAAATATTCGATATTATAAACGTGTGTGTAGAATTATATTGTGTATTTTCATTTATTTTCATAAATAAATGAATAATGGTTGGTTTGAAATGACGGTAGACAGAGGAATTATTAGCACTATAGAACCCCCACAGACATGGAATTTCTTGGAATTTTCTGTAGAACCCAACACGTGGGAATAGAAAAACATTTCTATTATTTATATGTATTACAAAGACCACTACAAAACATAATTTTTCTCACCAACATATAACATAAAGGCAACTAGTTTTATAAACAAGCTCACACGCCACACATAAGAAATAAAAGTAAAAACACTCCTCACTACAAGACAAGAGAGAAACAACTTGGTGCAACTAGTCATATGATCGGTTGCCCTTGAATCAATGATCCACGAACCAACAGAATTAGGAATGATACTCAAACATGCAGTGGTTAGAGAATTACCTTTCTGAGCCATAGAACAAGATGGGGTTAAAGACAATTTTGAAGATTGTGTACTAGTGTTCTAATTGCTCCTTGGTGAAAGGGACTGCCTCCGAGTTGGTAGAAGACTCCTTGAGGATTTTCAGCTGTGGCATGGTGGGCTCGATCATTGCGTTTGGACTTTGTCTTCCAGTTTGCTAATTTACCATGCAGATTCCAACAAGTCTCCTTCATATGCCACGGTTTTTTGCAATGTTCGCACCATGGATTCTTACGACTATTGTTTTCAGAGTCGATACATCTGGATACAAGGCTGAGCCCTCAGTTTCTAGGTCGGGAATGGTTTCTTTGCTGTGTAGCATGATTATCCTCCTTGCTTGTTCATGTCTCACTTTAGAAAACACCTCCCAAATAGGAGGTAGAGGTTTCCTCCCAAGAATACGGCCTCGGACTTCATCCAAACTCCGATTAAGGCCAGCTAAAAACGTGTAAACCCTACTGTTTTCTTCTCTTTTTGTGACGAGTGTAGTCATTTGAATTCTCCCAAACATTGTCATAGCACCGATCAAGCTCTCGCCATAATGTCACCAATTCATTGTAATAAGTGGTGACATCACGGTCGCTTTGCTTGGATTGCTAAAGTTGGATTTCTAACTCAAATATTTGAGAAGGAATTTCAAGATCCGAGTAAAGTTAGCGAATAGCTTCCCACATGTCTTGAGTAGTAGGAAGAAATAGATGTGGCTTCCCAATGGCTAGCTCTATTGAATTGATGAGCCAAGTAATAACAAAGGAGTTCTCAGACTGGCACTTTTTCAAGTGAGGATCTCCTATAGTAGATTTGGTTGTCTTCCCAGTCAAATGTCTGATTCTGCCCCTGCCATCGATAGCCAGCTTCACAGATTGAGCCCACTCAAGGTAATTTTGTCCATTGAGTTTCATAATTGTGAGTTGTAGGGTAGAATTCTACGAATAACAATTTGCAACAACAGGGATGGAAGAAGCTGCAGAGGTAAGGTGGTTGATTTCAGAAGAATCTGAGGAGATGGTGAGGTTGTGTTTTTCCCTGGTCATAGATGCTTTATAGGACATTGTGAAGGAAAAAAAAAACACAGTAGCTCTGGTACCATATAGTTTTCTGAGAGAGAAATATTCTCTTCTGCCATTAAAAGAATTGTACATGCATTTATATAGTGTTACGTAGCTAATGGGAAATCAAATCCTGGTGGGATTCCCTAATTGGCTCTATACCTAATTTAGGCAACCTAACATTAAAAGTCCAACTATGCAACAAAGTAGTCAATTTCCAACAACTACAATTAATGCACATGTTTCACAATTGCTAGAATAGCCTTACTGGCTCCTATAGATCTGACAATATCGATACAGGTCTTTGGCTCGGGTTCGAAACGAAAAGCTTTCTTCTCTTTACTATGGGCCCTACAAAATTTTGGCTCAAGTGGGGAACGTTGCTTATCGTTTGCAACTTCCTATTGATGCAAAAATCCACCCGGTTTTCCATGTTTCCCAATTGAAGTAAACTCTTGGGCCCGCAAAGCTTTCACAGCTCCTGCCACCAGTTTTATATCAGGATTTGGAATTACGAGTTACTCCTAATCAGCTTTTGGGTACCAGGTACTCTTCTACTAGAGGCCAGCTTGAGGTTCTCATCAAATGGAAGCATCTTCCAGACTTTGAAGCCACAAGGGAGAATTTTGATATCATTGACTGCAATTTCCAGATTTTCACCATGGGGACAAGGTGACATTTTGGGGGGAAAAACTGATAAGCATCTAATACGTAAAGTGCATATTAGAAAGAATACAGGCTAGTGAGTGAGGAGATTAGTTTTGTATTAGTGATTTAAGCAAGAGAGCAACTTACTAAGTTTGTTAAAAACGTGTCTGTTAGATAGTTAAGCCTTTATAGGTCGGTTATTGTGATAATAAAAAGTAAAGAAAAGAGTTTTTTTTTTTTTGGTTGGGGGGGTGGTTGTGGGAATTCAGTGTGGAAATTAGCAAGTCTTAGCGCCACTAAGCAGGGGAGAGCCAGAAGTCTCTCGAATTACTTTTGCTCTAGAGAATTCTTGTATCATCCCTTGAGTTCTTGATTCAATAAAACACTACAATTCATTTTCTTCCTCCACTTTCTATTCTACTTCTTTCAAATTTCTCTGATTGTTGCTTATTTAGGTTTGAAAATTGCTTGAGCTTATCAGAAGGTAACATAAGAGATCAAAAGCGGAAGCACCATACAGTCACTAGCAAACATTCAACTTCAAATCACACCTATAAAAACCAACCAATCCTGGACTCATAATTAAGCAAGATAAACAATCTTCATTATGGCAGGAATTTTTTGAGTTTCAAAGGGGCTAAAAAAGTGGAACTTACATACAACGACCATGTGATCAGTATCATGCTCATCACAATACTTGAGATCATAGAGGTCTGCGACATTGTTAACTCTTTGGCTACACAAAAATCCACATAGAATTCATCAAGAGTTACAATGAAGTAAAAAAGCAATAATAATAACAAGAAGCCCACGGAAAAAAAAAAAAAAAAAAAAAAGAACATTTTTTAATTATCTAATGATGCATCAGTTTCTATCATGAAGCACCAAAAATTCAAAGTGGGTTGTTATTTAAAGTTTGTTCCTGAAGATAGTTGAACGCTTCGCTCCTACTAAAATAACCACAGATGCATTCAAATAAGCCTCTAAATATATTTTCCATAGGAGTGTGTCTGAGATCAAGAACAAAATTAAACCGTCATGTCTGTTTTTCCTCACAAAGAAGTGACTTTTGACTTTATATCATAATTCTACAATTTTTCAACAAACATGATTGAAAGGGAAAAAAAAATGAAGGTACTCATGAAGCACCACAAATTCAAAGTGGGTTGTTATTTAAAGTTTGTTCCTGAAGATAGTTGAATGCTTCGCTCCTTCTAAAATAACCACAGATGCATTCACATAAGCCTCTAAATATATTTTCCATAGGAGTGTCTCTTAGATCAAGAGAAAAATTAAACTGTCATGTCTGTGCAAGTAGAACAATGCCAAATAAAAAGAGAATACTACAAAGCATTGTTAAAATGATCCTTAAAAACTGAAACAACATAAGAAAATATACCAATCTAAACAAGAACGACAAATCTAAGTTCTGGTAAGGATGAATTACCTCAGTTATATCCTTTTTGATGATTAAGCTTGTCCTCCATGTTAAACTAATTTGAGAGCTGTTAACTTGCCTTCTCCCTCTTCAAGCTCCATAGGCCAAAATTGGTTAAAATCAGAGCTTGAACAAAATGTACAGATAAGAAACCAAAGGTATAAAAAAGAAAGTTCAGCTCATACAGCACTCTGGTATTCAGTGAAACATCAACAGGTTCAAAACCAATTAAGCAAACCATAAAAAAAATCCATTACATATACAAGATAAAACAGGGGTCTAAACATAAATTTCAAGTACCCAACAGTTAGATGGAAAAAGTTCCCACAATGTAGCCCTTAGAAGTTTCAACAGTGTAGCCCTTAGAGTATGTCATTAAAACTCAAAGAGGTAATATTTTTAAAGACCAACAACTAATGCAAAATAAAGAAAAAAGGGTTTCCCAAAAATAAGAATTTGTTACTCGCATGCAGTACACTTTAAAATCAACAAGAAAAGGGGGGAAAAAACAAACAAATAAAGAAAAAAAACAAAATATACACTTCTAGAACCTGTCCAATTTTATCTAATCTGAGCAAAGTGTTCTGGTTTGGAAATCTTTTTAAGTAAATCTCCTCATGAACTTGATCCGCAAATCAGATAAACAATAGAATGCAAGGACAGAAAAAAAAGAAAGGAAAAAAAGAAAGGAAAGTAACAATTTTACTATCAATCACCACATAATAACCAAGCATCAGATCACCATTACTCACAGCATATGGTTACGAAGTAGAGAATTAAAATAGCACTAACATTTTTACGTTAAAACAATGACCGCTTGTTTACTTTACTCAATCCAAATTTTAACAAATACCAAGGAAACTTTGGAGTTCCTATATATACAATTCTTTTCAACAAGAAAATAGCTAAATTATGCTTAGTTGGAATATAGGAAAAAAAAATGCACAATGGAGCTAAATTCTCTCAACATACTGAACTTCAACCAACATACTAACAGAAAAATCCGATAACCAATTTCATTGCAATAACAGTTTTTTTTTTCTTCTTCTGTATTTAACTGAACGCCCAGAAATCATTTAATCAAATAAATTAAAAAAAAAAAAAAAGCACAAAGTTTAGGGCTTTACCTTATCAAAGCAGGAATGTAGTAGTTGCTCTTCGATTTGGCACTGGCGTAGGACGACTTCGCCTTGTTGTTTGTTCTCTTCATGTTTACCGACTTTGGGCCACTGATTTCGCCTCCGTTTGCGTCGTCATTCCGAAGCCAATTCTTCATGTTTGAAGGAATTTGAGAAATGGTGAGGAATTCGTGAGAGCGACCGTGAAACTTAGGATTAGGGCAAAAACAGCTCCGAGTTTTGAAGATTTAAGGATGACAGTTTTTTTTTATTATTTGTTAGGAGAAGAGACCTCAGTTTATGAAAGAAGAAGAAGAAGAAGAAGAGAAGGGAAGGGAAGATAATTTAAGAAAAAAAGGGAGTAACAGATTTATGCTGCTAATTTCGGCTTTTTGTATTGACAGCTCGCATCATGATTTAGAGTATGTCCTTGAATACCATCAAATGTCAATTTGTCAAGTCATTTTTATAAGTCGTGTAAGAATTAAATATCTGTACACGGTAATATTAGAACTCAAAATAATTTTCACACAAGAACATAAACTTATTTTTATTGTTTTTTTTTTTTATAAAAAGAATAAATACAATTAATTAAAAGGAGAGAAAGCTAAACTCTTATTTATAAATCCTTAATAGATATTTTTTCTTAATAGATATTTTTTATTAAAGCAGATTTTTTTTTAAATATATACATATTTTTTGATAAGAGTTATAACTCCATGTAACTAATAAAATTTTAGTATTTAAATAATTATTAAACTAAATAAATAAATAATCTAATAATTTTAATAAGTATTTAATTAACTATGTATGCTATAATTATAACAAGTCGTCCATACATACATTTATAAGCATCACTCACTTGGGAGCAACTCAATTAAGCTTGGAAGGTTCATATCAATGACGTCCAAAAGGTCACACTTCGCTTTTTTTTTTCCCTTATCCTGGCTTGTTCCTGACTTAAAAAATTGGGTTACACTTAAAAGCAGCGAATGTTTTAAAAAAAAAAAAAATACCAAACAGAAGTAAAGAAAAAATTATATACACAAAAAGCTACAAGACCTGATGCATTCTATAAATAGCACTAGGAAAAATTTGAATTATGCAGTTTATATGATATTTTGTATAACAAAATCAGTGCAACTCTCACATGTTATAGTATAAAATAAAAAATGATTACAATATAAAGCTCTCATGTGTTATAGTGTTTAAACCCAAAGTTTTGGTCCATGCCAAACATCCCATTCTTTTTGTTGTATGAAATGAAGTCCTTTTTAACAAAGACATACTCATTTTTGGCGTATATCAACAAGAAAAAAACATTCTTATCAAATAAATAATTGCTTATTGCTTCAAAGAGCATGCCATTAGTCATTGGAATTTTATTTATTATGTCACTTAATTTGAAAAATAAGTTAAAACTTAAACACTGTAGTATGTAAGAATTTTACAATGTAACTATAACAAATTACTGTAACATATAAGAGTTTTACGTTGTAATAAGTTAGAACTTAAATTCCTATTTAATTCTCAAACAAAGCCAATTTTCTTTTAGTTAAATGTAAAATATAAATCATCTTTATTAGGACGGTTACTGCATGGCAAGTGTATGCAGAGGAATAATTGAAGCATCCATTTACATGATAGAAGTTCATAAATGGTCACCGCTTTTCTACAGGGGAATGAATAAAATATAAAACCAACATATTCTTACTATGGTCTCTTTACGACTTTTTAAAAACGGTTTTTAACTTTTAATGTAAAAGTTGTTTTTAAAAATATTTAGATAGATTATTAAAAGTGTTTTTATTTTTAGAAGTGTTTTTTATCATTTTTAGAAGTGTTTTTTATCAAAATCATAAATATAACTTCTTTGAAAAATATTTTTAAAATAAATTTTAAAACTTACACCAAAATATTAATGATATATTATAACCTTAAATATAATATTTTTGTAACTGTTTTTAAAAAAACTTTGTCAATTTATTAAATTTTTATTAAAAATATAATTTTAAATATTTATTAAAAAGTTATAATTTTTACTTGTTTTCTTTTACCGCTTGAAAATACAAGTGGAAGCTACATTAAATAGGCTTTATATGCTAACAAACGGGCCTTACATACAAAAGAAGAGGCAAAGACAACTGTACATTGTACAATAACATCTTTATCGACCTTTTGATGTGCTTTCTCGATTTTGCCCTAATTTTTGTCTTTTAGTTTTCCCTTCTGGCAAAGGTTTTTAGGACATTTTGGTCCCTGCAGTGTGTTTTCTCTTTAGTTGATTGTTTTTTGCCCTCCTCTTTGCTCCGAGTAGTTTGTTATTTTACGCCCAAAAAACTCTAATGTTCATCCCCTTCTCTTCACTTCCTCCCATGTTTTTGTTTGCGCGCCGTTGTTCTTCATCTTTATTCTCCTTGTTGCATGTTTTGTTTCGCTTTTGGTTGTTTCGTTTGATGGTTGATGTCCCTTTTCTTGCCCTTTATTTTTGTCTCCTTCCTTCTACAGTCGATCTATTTTTTTGTGTGTTTTTTCTCTTTTTTTCCCCGCTATTTCTCAATTCTTACATTTGAAATTTTGTTTCTCCTTTTTTCTTTTTGGTCCGTTGGTTTTTCTCTATAGTTCGTATTAGATTGGTAAGTAGATTTTGCTTTGCCCTTCTCTATTTTTGGCCTTTTTGTGGTATGCTGGATTTTCTTTTCCCTTTCCCCTTTTTTATTTTGTTTGTGCACGATTTTAGTTTCTTTGCTCAGTTACATTTTAGTTTCTTTTCTTTTTTCTTTGTTTTTGCATGCTTCCGTCAATGGTCGATCTTCTTTTTTTGTTTTATTTGTACCTTTTTTCTTTTTTTCCCTGCTATTTCTCAATTCTTACATTTGAAATTTTGTTTTTCATTTTTTTTTTTCTTTTTGGTCTGTTGATTTTTTTTTTTCTCTAGTTCGTGTTGAATTGGATAAAAGGATTTTTTTCCTTTTTTGTCTTTGGCTCTTTCATTGTGTGACATAATTTTTTTTTTCTTTTTTCCCTTTTGTTGTTGTTTTTTTTTTTCTTTGTGACTTTAGTTTCTTTGCTTAGTTCCTTATTTTTTTAATTTGAAGTTTGAAATTTTTATCTAACTTTTTGTTCGATCTATGACTGATGTTTTCCTCGGTCTTCTCTTTCGTTCTCATAAATTTTTTTCCTTTAGATTGCTTTTGTCTTTAAAACAAGGCTTTTGTTTGCCTCATTGGATCTTCCTTGGGAATAAATTGCTCTAGTTATGTGGGTAAATCCGTGTGTGTGTTTTGTAAATCTGATATTTGGTTTGCATTTACGATCTTGGTGATGATCTGTAATGTTTGGGTTCGTGATCTGTTGTCTTCTTAGATTGATGATAATCTGTTCTATTTTTTGCCGAAATATTTAATAAGTTTTTCATATTTTAAATTTTTTATGCATGCGGTAAAAAAAGTGTTTAATCGGTTATTTATATTGTAATTTTTTATGCATTACCAAAAAAAGGGAAAAAAAATTACCCAAATTCTGTCATACGTAGTCGACTGATTTTATTTATTCATTTGTTATTTAATTTTATGTCATTGGAAAATAAATATCGAATGAAATATGAATCTATTATTTTAGTTTTTTGTTTTTCCCTTTTCTGCTGTTAGCTGCTTTCTAGCAGTTGATAAACGAATACTGATTTTCTGGCACGTTGAAATTGTTTTATTGTTTTATGTGTCTTAATATTTTTCGTTTGATATTATGCTGTAACTTATATTGCAACGGTTTCTTATTGAAACTAATTTAATTGCTATTATGGTTTACATAAATGGTCTCATATTTATATTTTTATTAAACTATAATAAAACCTGGCCTGGAAACTCATTTTTGAACTTGTATAAAAATCTTTGATAGAAGGATTTCATACACTGAGAAAAACAACAGTAAGCTCATGTGTTGAAATTTTTTTTGGTACCTATCACCTCACTTTCATATCCAGTACATACACCATCGTCTTTGAGTGTTAGAGTAGTAGAAGCAACCAAATAAACGAGTCTTCGTCTACACAATGCAATGGCTAGAGGTACACGTCATTTTCATGCTTCCATTATATAATTTTGATATGCATATGGCTTTTGGCATGTTCAAATTGAATTTTATAGTTTCCATTTGGTATCCGAGCTGGTGGAGACCTCTGCCTTGTATAAAGAAATCTGAAAAATACACTGTGTAGAAATGCTTTGGTTAAATTTTTTTTTTATTTTTGGGGTTTTTGATTTTAACTTTTTTTTTTAATTCAAACTGAGATTAAAAATTATTTAGACACTCGATTTCTAAGAATTCTGCAATTTGAAATGACAAAAACGGTGTTCGAATAGTTGAATTCGAGCCGGGTCTAAAACTGGGTCGTAAAACTGGTCAACCGAGTCAAGAAGACCCAGTTTAGAGGTTGAAGACGACAAAAACGACATGTCGTTTGGCCTGGGTTAAGCCAAAATGACATGTCGTTTACAGCTTGAAAGGACACGTTTCAACATGAAGAAACAACATGTCGTTTTTCAGATACCAAACAGCATGTTGTTTATATCGTTTGAAGGCTGCGTTTCAGTTACTGAAACGACACGTCGTTTTTAGGCTAATGCTCAAAACAACATGTCGTTTTCAATGGGCTAAAAAATTAAAAAAAAAAACCTACAAATTAAAAAAATTGATATTTTCCCAGATTTCATAAATTGATATTTTTGAGAAAAATTTCATAAAATTCTAATTTTTTACAATTTTATGAGATTTTCATAATATCCACAATTTTGGCATTTTTATGAAATTTTTCATATTATGAAATAAAATTATGAAAAAATTCATAATTTTATATATTCATAATTTTTGGTATTTGTTATGAATATTATACAGTATTTGTGTGGATATAATTTTGTAAAATTTATATGCATATAATGTTCATTATGTATAATTTGTGATTTAAAATTATGTATAGAATATTAAGTTAAATAATTTATTACATTTAAATTTTATACAATAATGTGTTAAATTATGTTTTTGAATGTATAGTTTAAATCTATGCATAATGAATATCAGTACATAAATTATTGGTCTTTGTTCATATTTATTTATTGCTTTAAGTAAATGCAATTTATTTATGAGCAAAATTTTAGAACAAATGTCTAGTGAGGTATATAATTTTGAATAATTAGATAGTAGCCACAACATTTTTTATTATACAAAATTATATTAAGTGTTTAAATCACATATGGTAAAAAGACATTAAATTGTAATTAATCATATGTAATATAATAAAATTTTATCCCACAGTAATTTTTATTATATTTAATATGATTAATCAGGATGATATATCAAATTATCTTTTTTAATTTACCCACAGGAATTAAGAAAAGGGAAAATAATTTGACAGTGTCATCATAAGGATATATGAATCTGTTTGAATTAAAAATTTAGCCCACATTCAATTTTTTATGTCATTTGATTTATATTTTAACACATGATTTACATTGGTAAACATGTTATAAATATTGCAGCCTCAATTTAGTAACATAAGTATGTATGTTTTATTATGCAGCTTTGCAAACTCTGAATTACTTTGGTTTTCGATGTGACATTCTTAAACTTAAGGGTGATAACTATAAGGTGTGGAAGGAGAGAATTCTCCTTTATTTAGGCATAATGGACATTGACTTTGCTATCCACAAGGATGAACCACGTACCATTACGGAGACCAGCCAACCAGATGATGTTGATCGGTATAAAAAATGGGAGCCATCTAATCGCCTCTGTGTAGTGTTGAAACACCCGTTATTTTAACGGGTATAATTTTTGATAAAATCATATAAATAAATATGTCATTTTAGCATTTTTACTAAGTCACCGTAGTAAATATTTTAAATCTACCTATCACTCACTTATATCAGCCTTGTTCCACTACATTAATGCTCAATTAAATAGCATCCTTATCATTTGGAGACATAGAATTAATTCACCTCAACTACCAGAAGACATCGATATGTTTTCTCAACCACCTTTTTAATGCTTCCTTCATCTTCTTCTACAACATACCCCATTTGTCCCCTCAATTATGTTGACATTATTTGCTAAAAGTCTCCGTGGGAGACATGATAACATTTTCTTTTAATGCTCATTTAATTCTATCCCGCTCCTCAATTAATTTGATCCCTATATATTCAACCATCACCACTCTCTTCTCTAGTTTCTCATTCTCTCCTTTCTCACTTCAATTTCCAACTAAAGACACAAGACATAAAGCTCTCTTTGCAACCATGACAACTATAATTTCCAGCTACGTTTGAAGCCATTTTGGAGTCAATACAAGCTTAATTTTTAACCCAA
>CAMOHE010022054.1:2046-53428 GCA_946598075.1 Artocarpus hirsutus
TTTGAGGTTCGAACCCGAGGGACGCGAAAAAAATCCCTGAGAGGCCAGAGGGCCCCAGAGGGGACAGTACGGATGAGTGGGCGGCACGGGGATGGTCTACCAATAAAAGCCACAAGTCCGAGGGCCCCGCAAGGTGGGTCTTATGAAGGCTTGAGGGAGTATGCCCAGACCGGATGCCACACTTTTAATGTGGCAAAACTAGGTCTTCAAGGGGGAGAAGTGGCCAATTTTCTATCTTAAATGCCACTTTGGTAGGTCCCACATATTTGCCAGTGTAAAATTAAGGAGATATTTTCTTAAATAGTCTAAAATTATACTGACTTATTTTTTACCTACATTGTCTAGTACCAACACAGTAGCTCACCTATTTGTGTTTGGTTATATTTTGTATAATTGCTCTATATTATGTACTATTTATTTCTATGTGTCTATTTACACTATATACCAACAACAATTGGTTTGTAGACACTTAAATCTTTACCAGTTTAGTTGACTGGCAAACATACAATTTCACTATTTAAATTTGAATTTAATTTTAGATTTAAACTAATGAATTCTTTATCATTAAAGCCAAAGACTTCGTCAACCTATAACATTGTGTGATGCTATGTGACATTATGCTATGGTGGAGATCTCTACATTGCCAAAGACTTTGTTGACTTGCAACACTGCGATGTCATGTGAACTACTTTGTGATGGATTAACCTTAGACTTGTTCGAGGATCGATATGTAGTAACCAATGCTTGAATTGTCCCGTTTGAATAGTTTGGTATTGTAATTTACATGTTTGTCATCCAATTTCACCCATACCTTTAGTAGAGGTTTTGGTATGCCTTTCTTTATTCTTCGGGTGTTTATCGAATAGCACACTTAAAAGAACTAAAGGCAGATGCTATCAAAATTTTGGCAAAAAGAGCTTTGTGGGATGAGTGACCCAATGCATAAATTATAATACTAAATGGGATAGGGCCTTACCTTGTAGGTTTGGAGTAAAAGTAGTGCGTAGAATTGCATGCATACATACATTGGCATAACTTACTTTAATCATTGTGTTTGTTATTGTTTATAGTTGAAATGCCGATTGACAAAAGTTAGATTTATGTAAGGAGCTGATTGTCAAATGAGTATTGGGATGGTCGATGTGCTTTTATTGAGGTTGTAAAGAATTATGTAAATGTAACTAGGTTTATTAATTGTCCTTGTTTGAAGTGTAGAAATCATAAGATGTTGTTGATAGAAACAATGAGAGTGCACATACATTGATTTGGTTTTGATCCAACCTCTAAATAGGATTGTATTCAGGCTACATTAAGTATTTGTTATTGAATTTCTTAGTAAAATTGATGCATCTAACAGTGCTCTGTAAGTGTCCTAATGAGTGCATGGATGCTACCTTGAAGTTATTGAAAGATGCATTCCCTGATGGAAATAAGTTTCCTGCTTCTCATTATGAGTCAAAAAGTTATTGAGTAAACTGGGACTAAGCTATGAGACAATTCATGTCTGTAAGCATGATTATGCTTTGTTTTAGAAGGAGAATACTAATATACAAATGTGTCCAGTCTGTGACACAAGTCATTGGAAGAGTAAAAAAGGAAAAAAGTTTTGTAGAAAGTATCCTATTACTTCTCTTTCAAGGATCGGTTGAAGCATCTATATGTTTCTTTTCACACTGTTAAGGAAATGACATGGCACCTTCATGGGCGATTGGAGGATGAAGACTTAATTCATCATCTAGTTGACGGTAAAGAGTGGAAGAAGCTAGATGAAAAGTACCTTGACTTTACACATGAATGAAGAAATGTTCGATTAGAGTAAGCTGTTGATGGTTTCAACCCTTTTAGGAACATGACTCTTTCACACAGTATGTAACCAGTGGTTGTCATTACTTATAATTTACCCTCGTGGTTATGCACTAAAGACCCATACAGGATGTTGAACACGTTGAATCCTAGTCCAACTACTCCTGGGAAGGATATGGATGTATTCTTAAGGCCTTTTATGGATGAGTTAAAAAAATTGTGTTGAAGAGGTCATTTTGCATGATGCTTCTTTAAATATATTGTTTCAGATGTGGGTTGTCTTCCTTATGACAGTTAATGACTTTCCTTCCCATAGAAGTTTATCTAGCTAGAATTGTCAATGGTATTCGGCATGTCCACCCTACAATGATGAAACCCTCTTTAAGTGGAAAATGAGTAATTGTTTTGTTGGGCATCGACAATGACTTCTTATTACTCATAGGATGAGAAGCAACAAAAAGTTTGATGGTAAGGTTGATCGACAACGTCCCCCACCTTGAAAATTTGTTCAGCAAATTTTGGCTTAATTAGAAAGGTTGGACCTAGATTGCTTGGTAAACATGAAAAGTATGGCAGTAAAAAATGACAGAGATATCTGACATAGCTTAATTAGACAAAGAAGAATATCTTTTGGGAATTTCCTTACTGGACCTCATTGTCGTTACGTCATGACTAAGATGCCATGTATATGTTGTTGGACACAATTCTGAACATTGATAGATACAGACAATTATGAACATGGATACATGACTTAGATGCCATTGTTGTTACGTCCTTACGAGAAAAATATGTATGATAGCTTGTTGGACACAATTCTAAACATTGATTAAAAAATAAGGATACAGACAAGGTGAGGATCGACTTGCAAAATATAAGGGTGTGTAAGAAGTTGTATTTATGTAAGAAATGTGATTGTGGGATGAAACCACATGCAACATACATGTTGACCCTAGATGATAGTAAAAAGTTTTGTAAATTTTTAAAATCAATACAATTTCTTGATGGATTTGTGTCAAATCAAAGGAAAAATGTGATCGAGGGTAACAATAAGATTAATGGGTTAAAATCACACGACTGTCTTGTCATAATGCAGCAATTATTGCCAACTATGGTTCAACCATTCATGAAAAAAAGAGATTGTCAATGCAATAATAGAACTAAGCAATTTCTTTCAGTTGATATGTTCAAAGACATTGAGGATAAGTGATTTCGAGAAAGCCCAACAAGATTTTGTTCTTATTTTATTCAAGTTGGAAACAATTTCCCCAACCTTTTTTGCTGTTATAGTTCATTTAGTAATGCACTTGCTAGGAATCATGGTTCATCAAGTAGGACCTATTCATCGAGGAAGACTTATTCATTTAAGGTGTATGTATCCATTTGAATGCTTCCTTGGATTATTGAAGAAATGCATCAAGAATCATGCACAACTAGAGGGAATGACTGTCGAGGCATATGTTATCAATAAAGCTCTGACTTTTTGTTCCATCTATCTAAGTGGCATTGAGACAAGATTTAACAGACTTAAGAGAAATTTGGTAGAGGATAAAGTGGGTAATGTCAAGAAGATTTTTGTCGTCGACACTCGTCATCCAATTAGGAAGATGACCCTGATCACATTGGATTACCATTTGTAGAATAAAGCCAAGTGATACATATTATATAACTGTTCAAAAATTCAACAATACATCAAGTAAGTGTTACAACCTAAAGAATATTGATATAGTTATGTCAAATAAAATTGTATCACTTAATCAAATTCCTTAATAAATAGTGACCAAATAAAGGAGCTAGAGGACAACAGTTAGACCAGATTACTAGATGAAATTCAAGCGATGGAATTTGCAAAGTAGTTTCAGCATAAGATATACCCTTAATTTAAATAATATACGTTACAAATTGGATATAGATTGACTAGTTATTTTTAATTTCTAAGAAATCTTTACTATTAACAGATGTTTAATCTTTGAGAATAGAATACATAAGAGTCTATTGATCAAGCTTCTTTGTTAGAAGCTATTCTGGTTGTGTAGTGCACAGGGTCAAGTGTCTAACATACAATCGAGATATTAATTGAAGTACCAAGAATTTTGGTATTTGTGTTCATGGACTAGATAATCATACATATTATGGAGTCTTGGAGGTGGTTTATGAATTATCTTCCATAAATGACAATTTTGTTATCCTTTTTAAGTGTTAATGGTTGAACACTCATCCAAGAAAAAAAGAAAGTTCAACAATACAAAAATAGAACAAGTATTTTTGTTAAGGACTTGTGGCACTAGAATGAACCATTCATACTTACATCTCAAGTAGAACAAGTATTTCATGCAGATGATTCGTTTAATGGTCCAAATCGAAAAGTTGTTGAATACTTTGGACATCAGCATATCTAGGACTTTCCAAAATGGATGTGGATGGCATGATAGTAGTTCAAGATACCAAGTTTACGAATGTTAACTTACTAGTGGAACTACTAGAGATTAACACCTTGAAATGGAATTGACCTTATGTATCATCTAATGTTGGTACATTTGATGTTGATGTAATCTTGAGAGACAAGTACCCTGTAGAAAATGATGAATTTGATACGTTGAGAGAGGAAAAAAAAAACTTTAGATGAGTACGTTGAAGAGGAAGATGATAACTTTGAATATGATGACGACGTAAATGATGATGGCAACATTCAAGACATTAATAGCGACGACAGATAGAAATTATATATAACAACCCTTGTTTTTCTTATTTTTTCTTTTTAGTGTCATAATAAAACATGAATGTACAGTATTTATATAATAGGTGAATATGATATCACTAATTTTAATTTGTTAATAGACAATTATGTTTGGTCTAGTAGCTACTTGTGCTAGCTTTTCTAAAGTAGCACAGCCTCCACCCAATCCTTATAGACTTTCTTTACACAGTCGAGTATGCTCCAACCTAGTTATAAGTTTATCAAATTTTTTTAGTCAATATTATATAAATAGTAAATATGATAATAAACAAATTTTAATCTAAAATTTTGATTGATTTTTATAGCACCGGATGCCACACCTCAAAGAGTATAGGTCGAAGGAAGGCCAAGAGTCGTGAAATCGCCACATATGTGGCAAAAAAAGGAAAGATTAACCTTAATTTTGAGGAGGAAGCAGGTACCTGGAATGCACTTGGCCAGTTTGGTTCCTAGTTTGACAGTGTGGTTGGCATTTACACCAGGGATGCACGCGAGTCTTTTCACGATGCTTGGAAAGATGTAGATGCCCAATACAAGAGAACAATGCAAGATTGTATGCTATATTCATCCAACTTCATCGCTATAAATCCTCCCTAAAGTTAAACATGATAAAACTCCTTAACATGTTGAATGTGTTGCAGGATTGCTTTAACCTCGATTACAACTACAAAGACAGTATCCTTCATGCTATAGTTGATAAGGAGGAAGCTAAATGCTACAATTACTTGAACAGTGATCTCCATGAATACTTCAAAGTAATTGGTGGCATAGCAAAGGACCGTGTTGTTAGAGCCAACCCCCAAAGAACCTCAAAAATTGAAATCACTAGGGGCCCTTGCTACGGTAGGTTCAAGTCAACCAAGTTTCAAGTAATTTAGATCTACTAAGTTGGTGATTTATTACATATTTGCTAATGATGAATATACTTATAAATCAAAAAAGTTAGACACAAATAAAAAAAAAAAGCAGCAACCAGAAATGGTCAAGCTTACATGGGTAGATATCATGCTCCTAGCATCGCGATTAGAAGGTTGGTAAGTTTTTTTAATTATGTCATTATAAAAGTTAACTTTGATAATCTAATATGCTATTTTAACATATTCAAATTTTTGGATAGGCCAACAAGGTGCTCCAGCAGCCAGCCAATGTCCACTATAGACACTTGGGCCAACATGTATCATCACAAGGATACTTAGGTTAACCCCAAGTACAATAGACTTTTGTAAGTATTTTAAATTGTTAATATTTCCCTTTCTTATTGAAATTATTCTGTGTATTTATACCATGTATTTACTTTTGTTTGTATAGAATATGATGGAGGAGGAGATAGAAACTCAAAGGACACAGTCTGCTTTCAGTTCAACTACACCTGCAGTTAATGAGGAAGAAATTTTAGAGCAAGTCCTGCATACATGTAGAGGACACAAGATTGGAGTAGGCCCAACACTCCTACGAAAGATTCACTTTGGCACTGTCCTCTAACTCCCGATTGGTTAAAACATCTTTAGGACGTGTTGACCTGCATGTCGAAGAATATTTGCATAGATTGTATGAGCAAAACATGCAAATGTACGAAAGCCAAAAGAATATGAAGGAGTTGCTCACCTAGTTACACCCGAATGTCTAATTCCTACACTTGACTTGTCTTCAACCTTATGTTCCTCTAGGTTCTCCATCTCTTCTAGACGCTACTAATGATAGCAAGATGACACCAATGATGTTGCAAATTTAGGGGATTAGATTGTATTTTGCTTTTATTTATTTACACTGTTTAGTATTTTTACATATTATGTTTGTTTTTATTTTATTAGTGAAGCAGTTTATTATCATTTGTCTTTTTTAATATTAATTTATTATTACAATTTGATTAGTTCCATTAAATTTTGAATTTAAATATATTGTATTAAAATTCATTAATACATTTATTTTAAGAATTTAGTAAAACATATTAAAAAATAAATTTATTATAATATTACAAGTATTTAATTAAAAAAAGGAAGGTATTTGTGACGACACCAAAAAAATATTAGCGACGACATATCTTTGAAATGTTGTAGCTAAAAATTGAGGCCATATCAGCCCAACAAAGCTACCGACGACATAATTGTAACGACATTTTTGTGATGATTATCGTCACTATTGTAATTACAACAACACACAGTCGTCGCAAGTAAATTTTTTGTAACTAATTATTTACAATGATATATTTACAACTACTTGTCATCGTTAAAGACTTATTTGCGATGACTTTTTGTCATCGCAAATAATCTTCCGACAATCTTAATCAGAGGAATGCCCCCATAAAATTTTCCAACAAATAAACACAAGCAGCAGTACCAATGGGAACAGATAAAAAGGAGACGCATCAAATGGAATGGGGGCCCTGAGAAAGGAGTATGGGAGAGCATTTAATGACATTATTACTCGGTTGAATTAATGTGGAAATCTGCTTGTGGGAGGAACACTGTTGGGGGAACAGTTTTCCAGATAGAAAGACTTCAGAGAAAAGAAAAAAAAAAGCACATCTATCTTATGTTTTTCTTTTATAGTGGATATAATGTGAGGGGAGAAGATACATCTCAATCACTTTTGTTGTTTTCTGACAATGATAAAATACTTCACCGATAGTGCAAATACTTGATTTGTCCCTATCTTTGTTCATTGGAACTTTATTGGTATATTGGAAATGTGTGTCTATGTTTTTGGGTACGTAGTGACTTGATATTCCACTTTCGTGCAATTTGAGGCGGTGAGAGATAGAACTCCTTGCCATAGCCATGTGAGACATGATCTTCCTTGACAACAGTAAACCCATTTGAGAATACTTAAGTCTAAGGGACAAACTTGACATATAACAGTAAATCCCAAGATCTATTCAACAATTAATTATGTTGTTTGTTATAATTTTGTTTGATTTTTTCCCTGTCAAATCGTTTTGACTGGATATCATAAATGCTTGTTAATGTAGGAACGTATTCTTCCCACAACAATAGAAAATCGAAAGTCCGATCCGATGAAGGCTAATGCCTTAGCTCCACGTTTCTCTTTGGCATACTGTATTTTGGTAAGACAAATAGAAGAGAGATAGTTTCTTCATTAAATTCTTCATTAAATTCCAGTATATACTCGACAGTAATATTGATGGAATTGAACATAGAATAGCCAACCTATGCTAGCCCGATTGGTAAGAATGTGGTGGATAAAACGGGTAAGAGTGTGAGAGGTTAAAGGAGAGATCTCGCGCTCAAATCCTGGAGCAGCTAACATTATATTATTAGAGTTCATGCCGAGTTTTATAAACTTTCAACAAGATTGATGCCTTTCCGACTGTTTCAAGTCACCAACCTTAAGAGTACTATGAGCCAAATAGATGAACAGACTATTCAACACTTTTACCTAGTGACCAAACGATTTGACGGCTTCTACAAATCTTTAGAAGAATCTCGAAAATCGAGTAACTAGCTATAAATCGACCGTGGCTCAAATGGCTTGTTGCATGACATACTTCATCTCTCAAGATCCTTAGGAATATCCAAGCAGGTTTTGCTTCCTACTCTACATTCAAATGATGTTTCGTCCAACTTCAAGACCCTAGGGGTAACAAGTTCGATGCAGGTTCCATTTGGTGGCCAGTCCAATTTGAATTTTAATGGTAGAATTCCGAAACGGGCACCTAAGTATGAAAGAATCTTAGCCCCAATGCATTTCTTAATTAGTTAGAAAGGCGTATTTGAAGCCAATTTTTAGTGGTATTAGACAACAAATGCACTTTGGTCTTGATAAAATGAAAGTATAGTTGGTCCTCATACGAACTATTGCAACAACAATTCAACGTCACTTTAAGCATTTGAACCAATGTGAAAAGAAATTTGGTAGAGAACGTGTTCTAGAAATTATCAAAACCAATTGCCAGATCAAACTCTGGAATCTTCCACAAGCAATCTTTTGTGTAAGTAGCCAAGTCCTAAGTAATATTTGGTTTATCAATTTGAACCGGAAAAATTTTAATTTGAATTGGTTTAATTTCAGTGTTTTTTTTTATAAAATTTAAATTGTTATAAAATATTTTTAGTTTGAACTAGTGATCGAACAACGTCCTTTTAGGTCAAGGATTTCTTGTGATATTCTAGCTAGAGAGCCTTGAATTAATGTAGCTCCATCATTAAGAACTAACCCTGCAGTACTGAATGTTAGTGTTTCTACCACTTGTAAGGTTATGCAGAATAACAATTTCCTCAAAAAAAGAAAGGGTAAACGATCTTCTTCGCATGCTTTTGGATTATGGTCTTATCGTGTAGATAAAGGTAGAGCTTGCAATTGAGTTAAAGACTTGGTTGATAAATAAAATTTTGAAATTCTAATTCTTTCCCCTAAAGTTCTCGTTCTCTCCATAGAATTTTGTGTTCTCTCTCATTTTGTCTTTCTAATATCTCTTGGTCCTATTTCTCAAATCTACCAACACCCGCTTGGTTCTACATGATGACCATGGTTAATGAACCAATGTTAGGGATCCCCTTTTTTATTTGGTTGATAATCATTTTTCTATTGGAGGAGGAAAAAACACTTGCTGCAAGTCAAGATTTCGTCAATGAATGGTGTTAATTAAAATCCTTGTTTCTCTTTTTACTCTACACTTGTTTGAGTTGGATAAAAAACATACATTACTCAGTTGCAAGCATAGCGTAACAACAAATCCACATCCGACTCTACTAAGATTTGAATCTTCTGAAATTTAAGTTAAAAAAAGACGCATCACATAGCTCCTCTAAGGATAATAATTAAGCACAATATAACTTAATTATAGACATATGATTAGCAAACTAATGGAAACTCAAAAAGGAACGAAAAGAAAAAGCAGTGCATACCCATTGGAAACAATGAGTTCTTCAACTTTTGGTGTGCAAATCTCATCTCAATAACACACTTGCTCCACCACTCAAACAGGAATTCACGCTCAAAAGCATATCTCAACTTATCCTTATATATCTCTCAATATATATCAACATGTTGGGAATGTTGAGTTGCCAAGCACTAGCTATATATTCTGTCCTTTTCCTCGGACATTATATCTTATCTAATAGTACTGATTTATCATATTAATACAAACGATATATATATATTTATATATGCAACAAGCTATATGCATAGCTAGGTTAATTATATGCGTATAGAAAGCAGATATTGTAAAGGGTGAACAAAAAAACCCTCCAACTTATCTGTCAGTTGTTGTGGTCGATGCCACATCATCAACCCACCAACCCTTAATCTCAACTCACCAGCCCATAGTGCAGGCGGGTTGCGGTTTCACCATGATGAGAGGGACGGGCGGGCGGTGGCATTGGCTGGTAGTTTTTGTTCACCTCTTAATGTGTATACATGTGCAGACATGATTCATGTACACGTACTTGTCTTTGTGTTTACCATGTCATGTATGCCTTTACAGAAGAATTGAGAAGGGAAAAGTTTTAGTGAGTTTGGAAAAGACAAACTACCCTTCCCAGCAGGGTTATAATGTTGACTAGGAATTGTAGCATTTTGGGGTTTCTATGGAATTTGAGTGGAATAAATCGTGGCATGGTCTTTGGGTCCTGCTTTCACTAGTCATGTTCTCTTAGATTTATGTTTGTCTTTTTCAAATGGACCATAATTGTTCTTTTCATGATCAAGAAATTAGAGCAAGTCTATTTCGCCTACAGTGTTTGGATCAAACCCACTTTAATAACAGTAGCATCATCTATCCAACTAAAATAGCAGAGACCAAATGCTGGAGAGTGTTTGGAAACTATATAAACACCAAAATTTTAACTGCTACTATGTTAAGACTCTCACTTGCCACAATATAAAGCAATAGTATGCTATCTAACTTTAATCTCACTCTCGATTTCATAATTAAAACACCATTTAGCCAACTTTAAGAAATTCTCGGGGAAAAGGTTCCTAATTGTATATTTGCATATGTGCAAATTAAATTGAACCCAAAAGTAAAACTTAGTTTTGCTAAAGTGAGATTAAGACGCATTATAGTGACTTTTAATTTGTACATAGAATTGTCCTTTCAACTCTTTTTTTGATGTTAGTTATCATTAATTTTTTAAAAGAAAAGTTAAAAATAGAATTGTCCTTTTACTTAACTACAAGCACATTGGTAATCTAAGAGGGATAAATGCTTTATAAATACATCTTATTTTCTGCTATTATCTCACGAATTCAGCTTTTATGTCTCTTTTTTTTTTTCATGTTCCTTTAATAATATCATATCACCTAAACTATATTGTTTTAAACAACATGAGCCTTAAGTTTGAAAATACGTATGTTCAATCCAGCATATTATAAAATACAAAGTGAGAAAATTAGGAAAAGAATAGAATTAGTGCATATCATTTCCAAACTATATGTTGGAACACGCAAATTTAAAATAAAGGGGACCTGTAAGCTTAATTCTTGCTACATATAAATTAATCGCCGAAACTTTTGGAAGACACACAAATTTAAATTGATTTTATCATACATTAAAAAGATATCAAAATTTCATGTAGTACTACTCAATTGTTGCTTGGACCCTTGAAGCATGGTGAGTACCATATAATATATATTCCAACACACACACACACACATATATATATATATATATGTTCATATATGCACTTACATGCTATGTATATAATATTCCTAAGGCCATGAGAAGTCCTTTTTCCAATTGACTTCATCACTGCTGAAGAAAAATCCGTTCTCAGTGACCAACCAAGAACACTTCCTGAGAGGGCTACAACGACGAACATCCCTTTGAACATTGAAAGCATCAAATCTTTTTCTCTTCTGGTCCCACTTCATTGTACAAACAAAATTAGGGTTTCCCCAAAAATCAGTCCTCAATCTCCAACTAAAGTCATCTCTCTCCTGAAGGGCACGCCCACCTAGATCACCGTTCTCCGAGGAGCACCAGATCACCAGCGGCAGCGACGAGTTGTCGGTAAAGCCATTGATCACCCGGACATCGTACTCCGTGCCCGACGACACGAGGAAGTTTTGTCCTGGCGGAGAAAACGACATGAGGATTATGAAAACGGCGAGGATGATTAGGATGGTTAGGCATATGAGTTGCTTCCTGTTCATGTTTTAGATGGTTGTAATGTGTGTCGCACGAGATTTGATTTTGAAATTGGAGAAGAAGAGAAAAAGGAGAGGAGGGACTATTTGAGGAAGGAAAATGGATCTGGGTTTGTGGAGGAGCAGTGTTTGTCTAGAATCTATACGGTAAGAAGATCATATAATATGTGGTAGTGTGTGTGTATATATATATAATTATGGTACCAACACCTGGTTGGTTCAGTTGGTAGGGACTCTTCCGCTTGAGCAAGTGACTTGAATTCGAGTCCTTATGAACGCAACTACTAGTGTTGGGAGACACGGGCCCTGATCACCACCATCAAAATATATACATAATTATGGAATGACAACCTTTTGTTATTAAATCTAATTTTGTGGTTGGTGCATTTATATTTATATGTTTATTTGTTTTTTGCTATTTATTCAGTACGGTAAACAAAGAAAGATTTTATTTCTATTGTGGGGTTATCGTATAAAGAAACGGATTCAGATTATTTGTTCGGCAATCAATCACATTTTGTCGTATAATTTAATCAGTGATCATGAAAAGATCAACTAAAGTACAACTTAAAATTTTTGAATGTTGATTGGTGATAAACCATCTTAGACACCAATATTGTGCTAGTGATTTGAGTGTAGGGAGGATTAGTAGGGAATTATTAAG
This sequence comes from Artocarpus hirsutus, assembly GCA_946598075.1. Lineage (NCBI taxonomy): Eukaryota > Viridiplantae > Streptophyta > Magnoliopsida > Rosales > Moraceae > Artocarpus > Artocarpus hirsutus. Next base: position 14,355 of record CAMOHE010022054.1, read on the forward strand.
TTCTATTTTAAGGAGACACTATAATTTAGCCAAAAAAATGTGAGGATACATTATAAAGTTTGTTTCTGGCAATTAATTGTGTTAAAATATATACTCACATAATATAGAAGACAGAGGAAAGAAAAATTGGGGGTTTGAAGTTAGAAATTGTGGTATAATAATGAATAATGATTTAAGATATATTTGGAAAATCTAAAAATGTGATAACAAATGCCATTTCTATAGTCTACTCTCTCTTTTTGTCATCCAAATCCAAAGACTTTCATTGGCGTTAATTGCACGCTGATTCTTGGCCTCTTAGGTGTAGGTTTTAGGAAGATCCAAATGAAGAAAAAAGTGAGCCATTTATGGCAAAAAGATATTGTTATTAATTAGTCAAATCTTCCACGCACCAACAATATTTCCATTTCCTTCTATGAAAAAAGATAAAAAAAAAAAAACAAAAGAAAACAAATGTCTATTTGATAGTGTTTTTAAAATAGGTAAAAATGATTTTGTTTTGAAAAATAAAAATTTTTTGAAATTGAAAATATTTTTAAAATTTTTATCTCAAAAAACATACAAAAATATGTTCAAAAATTCTCAAAACAATACCAAACAAGACAATATCGCTATTTTGAACTTTTGCTAGCAAAAACTAGCTTGCAAATGTCCAACTTGCTATACACACACACGTGTTATCAGCAGAAATGCAAAATGTGAAGACCAAATATATATGCACCACCTGTCCCATTGTCGCCAAGGTAGGCGTGCGTGGGTACAAAAGACATGTATGCATAAGAACAGTGATAGAATCAGAATTTTATTTTATTTTAGGGACATAAAAAAGATCATGAAAAATCAAATTGAAAGAAAACAAACATTATTGTCCTTCTTATATTGAATATCATGTAAAATAAAGGTATTCCTACTTTCTTGATCGTTTGATATTTTTTTTTTTCGTGTTCTTTTCTCATTAATATTGGTTTTAGATTTCGCAATGCTTTTTTTTTTTTAATGCCTTTACTACAGCTGTCGTCTTATCAAATGGGCTATATAAAGGTTGGATTCTATTAGTTTTTAGAGTTTTAGTTTTACAACTTGATGAATCTAACGAAATGAAATTGATTCGACCAATTTCATTTTGCTAGATTCAGAAATACAAATATAAATTGGCATATGCTCGCTTCTGGTACCTGCATGCTTGCTGAGTTGAGTGTGGCGTATGCAAGGCCATGGTTATATCTCAGCACAAAAACTCAGAGAAATTAAGTAATTAGGAAGGGTGCTACATTTCTTGGATTTATATGAAAAAATAATTTTCACCTTTTTTTTTTTGGGCTTCTATCATTTTGGTACCACGTGTTTCAAAGAAACATCACGTTAGTACCCTGTTCTTTGGACAATAATATCACAATAGTACTTTGTAATTTTCAAAAATATCGTTTTGGTACCACGAGTCCTTGTTTTATAACTTAAAATTTCCTTTTTTACCCTTTTATTGATGAACCCCAAATTATTTTGTTAAAACTATAAAAGAAAAGAAACAAAAATGATGCCAAAAAATGAATAAATTCACATTTGTGCTTTTCTTTGATAAGTTTTGTTTGATCTTTTGTTTTGATTTTCTGTTATAATTTTAAAAAATTAATTTCGGATTTATAAATAAAAGGATAAAAAAGATGTTTCACGTTAAAAAATACAAACTCAAGATACAAATGTGATGTTTTTCTAACACACAGGGTAGTCAAATGAGAATATCTTTTATTTTTTAAGAAAAATGAAATACATACAATAACAGACTCTACTTAAGGTGAAATTCTCTCCAATAAAATAAGTTCATTATCTACTTAGTAAGAGAAACTTACTAAAACCATGAGCCGCTCTATTAGCTAGCAAAAGATAGTCATTCAAATAAGTGACAATTTATCCTTGAAGGATAGATAAATAATAAATATGTAAGTGACCTTTCATATGATTCTTTAAGTGATCATGAGTTAACTACTCATAAGTATATTTCAAGTCTATTTGGTACAAATTCTGTTTGCGCTTTTGGTTAGTAGTGTGATGACCAAAAAAATTCATTAATTTAAGTATAGAATCAATTTGGATTTAAACAATGAATTTTTTTCAAAAAATCGTATTTTGTATAATTATAATAAAATGTGAATTATTTGCGCATAATATATACGTACATTATGAATGCAAATTCTTCTATGCAATATCGAGCAATTTAAATGTGCAAAGTTTATAGGTTTAACTGCTCAAAATTTTATAAAATACTCCTAAAATAAAATTTATGTCACATTAGTTATAATTTTTGTGATATAAATTTATGAAGAAAAAATGTATTAAAAGTGTTTCCTTTGTAAAAAAAAAAAAAAATGGTTGCTCCTTTCTATAATTTAAATAAGTATAATTAAGATAAAAAAGAACATTAAGTAACGGTCTAAAAAATCGGATCGTTACAAGTAGAAGAAGAAGAACAAAAGTTATAATTTTTCAGTAAGTGTTTGGAACTCTACTTTTAAAAGAGTTTTAATGGTCAAAATGGTTTTAATTTGTTTTAAAAGTTATAAAAATATTATATTTAAGCTTATAATATATTATTCACTCTGATATAAGTTTTAAAGTATATTTTAGAAGTGCTTTTTTAAAGAGCCACATTTTGTGTCTTTGATAAAAAACACTTTTAGATAACAAAAGCATTTCTGACAAATCATTCAAACACTTATAGAAGCAACTTTTAAATTCAATAAGTCAAAAACAACTTTTAAAAACCCTCCCAAATAGGCACTTTTTCTAACTTAGGACGGCGAGATTTCAACCCTTCACCAGATACAAGAGTCGACCCATTAAGCCTATTACGTACCACTACAAACAAGCATTTTGGGCATCACAATTCAACAAGGTTGGATAATGGTGATAAAATGACATTTCTTCAGCCAATAAATTCCAATATTGTTCTAAATTTCCCAAAAAAAGATAGAAAATTGAAGCCACATTATTACATGAGCATTGTTTAGCAATTGAGTTTACAAATTCTTTGCGCTATCTATTAGAAAAAATATGTATTCTTTCTTACTTAGGAGGACATATATAAATTTTTGAAAAAGTTAATCAAATATTTGTATTTCCCCAATTTGAAAAGCGTAAAATTAAGTTAAAATTAAGATTAATGATCCAATTTTTTTTTCTGTTTTTGAATGGCAGATTTTGTTAATCAAAGTGATTATTTCACATCCGTTTTAGGAAACAAGTGTAATTTAATTAACGTACCACTAATAGAAGCATTTTGACCATTATTCCCGACCCAATAACATAGAAGTTTCAAAGTATATCTCTTTTCTTTTTCTTTTCTTTTTTTTTTGTCGCTAGTTGATCACATCAATTCCTTAATTTAGTTATCTAGTACATGACAACTATGAGAGATTGTGATCAAAAAGGCAATGACATAGCTAGATGGGGCTTCAATAAAATGAGATTAAATTAAGGCCACGTAGTTCTTTTGTTATTGGACATGAACACACAAAGTCCAGTTAATTATATCTCAAGGATAAGCACTTGTACTACTCCTCCCAACTTGTCAAAGAGCCACTCATTATACAAACGTATATGTTAATATTTAATCTAAAACAATAGTATTATAATGTAACGAGCATGATTGGGAGAATCCCTTTTTCTTTTCTGATTAATGATAACCTTGCTGTCTTTTTCCCAAATCTTATCTGCCAATATATTTTGTTCATTTTCTAATAATCTTCGAATATCTTTATAATAAGAGGTCTATTTTTTTTCCTCCTTGTCCTGTATGATCTTATCTTGTCAAAATTTATGTTGCAAAAAATTGCACAATACTGGTGTATGTTATCATTCAAACAAGTAATAAAATAATGAATGGAGTATCGTTCCCATGAATATTGTATTAATCTAGCAAGTATCAAAATTGATTAACTCAAAATTATTTTAAAAATCGAAAATAAAATAGAAAAATAATAATATAAAAATAAAAATGATAACCTAAATAAAAAAATAAAAAAATAGGACATCTGATTTTACCAAAACTAATCATATTCAAAATAACCTAGTTTAATTAATTAAAATTTATTCTTATGCTAATATCTCTAATTTAATTATCAATCTTTATCAATTGTTAATAATCATATCTCAAACATATAAATCCTATATCTCTGTCGAGATTTTAACAAGTTGAAATTCATTAAGAACCAGAAATCACAAATGCTACACTAGCCTCATAATTATCTCTAACTTATGATATTCTAATAGTATGTAATTATGATTTAATTTGATAATCGCTTCTTAGACTCAAATCAAATAACAAATCGTGTAATTATTGGCCAAACAATCACAAGCATTAAGAACAATTGAAACATTTAGTCATCGGCTAGGCGCCATGGTTTCCACTCTACAATTGTCGAAAAAGATGTGAACATTTTATACATCGATCCTCAAACTTGCTCAAAGACCTAAACAAAGACAAAAAAAGAAACAAGAATTAAAATAACTAAAAATAACAATAAACAAAACTAAAAATAACGTTTAGAAAGATTGGGTTTCCTCCTAAGAAGCTCTTGATTTATAGTTGTCGGCTTGACTATTAGAGAAGTGCTCATCAAAGAACAGTTTTCACCCGAAGTAAGTGTCAAACAACACCACATATGTGTCTTGGTTATGAATGCCCGTAAGCTTGGCAAGATTTAAAAGTGAGTCGTACGTTGCACCAACAACATATGTCTTCAAATGATGTGCTTTTGACAGGAGTTTTATCATTAACAGGAGCTTAAAAAGGGTAATATATAATGATGGCGATGTCTATAATCAATACGTATCAGTTGGTAATCTATATGTTAAAACCATTGATGAGCTCATATCAATGGTCTCGTGCACTTCTACATCCTCTAACGACCCTCCTACCTTCTCTTCCTATAAGAATTCCTCTAATAACCCTTCTATTTGATCTTTACTCTCCACTTGGCTATCCATTACCATGCTTGTAATTTGGACTTCATAGAACTTATGGTTTTGGATGGACTCCTCTTGATTTAGAAAGTGTAAATCATTGTTGACCGAGCAAGAGCCTAACTTAGCAAATGTTTAGGCTAAAAAACTTTAAAGGACTCTTGTTCTTTATCTCGAGGCTTTATTTCCTCTAGAAGCTCAAATTCTCGAGGTTCCATACAATCACTATCAAACAAAACCACATCCCTTATCATTTCATGGTCACCACAAGCAAATAATGTTGCCCATTCCTTCTCTAGGTGAGTCTCTAAAATTGTGCTCTTTAAATGCTCCATTTGTTCATCAAGATATCACCTAGAGTCGCTAATTTGATGCGTTTACTCAACGGTGGCCTTGAGACAGCCTAAAGCAACTTCCAAAGGTTTATTTTCTTCTTGATATTGGCTACAAGATTGTTCTATCATGGAGGGATCGATACTCCATGAAAGGTTTTGGTGGCTTTCCCAACAGGAAATGTGCATTGAGGAATTCAAATGTCAATGATAATTAAAGGCCACTATCTCCTCCAATAAATAGTAAGCTTCATCAATGATTCTTGAAAAGAAAGAATGACCCTTGGAAATTGCACCTCTTTCCGTCCAATCTCTAGCTTTAAAACTCAATCCTTCAATAAATATTCAGAGAAGAGCCTACTTTGCCAAGTTGTGATGTGGGTACATTTTAAGTATATCTTTAAACCGTTCCCAAGCCGCATAAAATAGTTCTAAGTATTGTTGGGCAAAACTTGCAAGGATATTCCGATGAGACGTCATGAAGTATCTTGCAAAACAAATTACTCAAAGAAAAAAATTAGAACAAATGAAAAAAAAATAAAGCAAATAAAAAATGTTTAAAGTAATGCTAGAGTTAATTGGTATCGCACCAAATTAAACAACAATCCCTAGCAACGGCACCAAAAACTTGTTATAAAAAATTGCATAGCCCAAGTGTGCCTTTTTTCAAACAAGTAATAAAGTAGGGGGTTCAGTATCGTTCCTACAAAGATTAAGCTGAGTACCAAAATTAGTTAACTTTAAAATTATTTAAACAATTGAAAATAAAATAGAAAAAAATAAAAATAGAAAATACAAATAATAACCTAAATAAATAAAACACTAGGGCATTTGATTTCATGAAAACTAATTATATTCAAAATTACCTAGTTTAATTAATCAAAATTTATTCTTATACTGACAGCAAATTTCTCTAATTTAATTATTAATCTTTCTCAAGCATTAATAATTATATCTCAAAGATGCGGATCTTACATCTCTATCAAGATTTTAACAAGTTAAAATTCATTAAGAACAAGAAATCACAAATGCTACACTAGCCTCATAATTATCTCTAACTTACAATATTGTAATGGTATTTCAATCATGGTTTAATTTGATAATCACTTCTCAGTTTCAAATCAAATTACAAATCATGTAATTATTGGCCAAACAATCACAAGCATTAAGAACAATTGAAAACTCAGCATATCAATAAATTAAACCTTGAATTAATTGAAATTAGAATAAAGCTAAACATTTGAAATTCGGCTACATCATAGTCCTAAAAAAAATTAAAATATAACTAAAAACAAATATATTGGTTCTAGCATAATTAAAGAACAAAACTAAAGAAATAGAAAACTAGAAAATAAAATCAAATTGGAGGTGTCATAGGTCTCCATGATTCCTCTTCTAAATTTTCACCTTAGTCTAATTGTAGCCTCCAAAAATACCTTCTCTAATAATCAAAAAACTAAACCTAAACCTTTTTTTTTTTCTTTTCTTTTTCTTTTCTCCTCGTCTACAAAGCAACCTTAAGCTCTTTCTTCTATTTCAGCTCTTTCTTTTGTTTCGGCTCTATGCTCCTAAAAGGGAGACTTTGGCTCCCCTTTGATATTGCAGCTAACTTTTGCTTTATATAGCCTCTTTTTTTTATGCAAGCCAAAATGTAAAGAAGCAAGTGTTTTAAAGCTCCTTGATGCAGGGCCATGTGGTAGATTTCAATTGGCTGGAAAAAAGCATCTGGCGACATGACGAGCTGCGACTAGGTAAGACAAAGGGTGCATGCAAGGGGCTAGTAGAACACTCAGTCGGGAATCTAATTCGCTACTGAAAAGGTTGACACTACTATGCCCTTATCTAATTCCAATAAAGCTCCAAATAGCCATTTTGCCAATTTTGCTTATACAATTCGGGGAAAATAATTAATTTAAAAGGAAAATAAAATAAAAAATCCAACTAAACTAAAAGAAAGCAAACAATAAGCAATTAAAAAACTCAAAAACTCACAAAATATTAAGTTAAAAATATCTAATTTACTAGTATAAAATAGCTTATTAATTCATATATGTAGTATAATTTGACATCTGAAAAATACAATCCTACCACTTATTTACTTTTCAAGTGACAAACGCACAATTTGTGGCGTTGATTGTAAACCACGTACGTCATCGCTCCAAGGATCTTTCTCTAGTTGTCTCATATTGTCAATTACCAAAGTCTTCTTACTTGCGGTGTGTGAACATTACTAGAATACTTACAAAATACCAACAACACAAGAACCTACAAGAGAATAATGAAAAAGAGAAAGAGGGAGAAAGTGAGATGATAATACATATTATTTTTTTGCTTGTTGATATCTTTTTTTCCGCAAGGTGCGAGCCTAAGCTGTATCCTATGATATGGCCTAAGGTAAGGTATGTGGACCCAGGTTATGGGGTGGGATTCTTGAAGTAGGCCATGGTTTAGAAGGCCAAGGAACGTGAATGGGCCCATATTATTCAGTCTAATTAGACTTCCAACTCATTTTGAAGGTTTTAAGTCTAATTAGAATTGGAATAAAATGAGTATGAAGGAAATTATGGTAAAATAAAGCCAAAAAGCCCCACTAGAAGCCTTAGCCCAATGCTAGGAAAAGCCTATTTTTTGGCCTATTTGATACATGAGCCCACCTAATTCACTTGACACGTCAACTTGTCAGCCCACCCACTAGGTCAACTTAGCAGTCCACCCAAGAAAACCTCAGCTATGGATTCATGTGACCCCTGCCACTAGGGACAAGTCATCTCTTCAATCAAGGCGAGTCAAAAGGGAACCCAAATCCAAGGCCTAATTCATGCCCAAAGTAGCAAGACAAAGCCCCTTCCTCTTGGACACCTTTATGGCAGGCCACCCAAAATTGCATTTCTATGTCAACTAGCTATTAAAGCTCCTAATAATCTAATCCTATGCTAGAGGCCAAAAAAATCAAACCTAGAGGGAAAATCTCTCGCGGTGAGAAGTTGCTACTTATAGCTATTCCTACGCGACCAGACCTAGAATTTTCCTCAACTAGATACCCTAAGTGTTAGACTCCCAACCAAATTAAGTCTTATTTTTCTCTATAAGTACCTCCATTTACACCCTTAAGGGGGCTAATGCACCCATGCTACTCATATTATCAAAGCTCATCCAAGGCAAAGTCTTTCAAGCTCCATAGCCACCATCACTCTCTTCTTCATCTCCACCATCGTCTTACCTCAAAACTCTATAGCCACCATATCATCAAGCTCTAACCACCATGCTATCATCTCAAACCGCCACCAAACTATCACAAAGTTCCCATAAACTTCATATTTAACTTCTTGCCATTAAAGAAAGATTATCCCAATAAGCCAACTTGGCCACTCTTATTCGCCAAAAAATTTAAGCTCCCAGACTTTCCGATGAACTTTAAGAACACAAAAGATCCACATCCCACCTTGTTGGAATCCAAAAATACCACTAAATCTCATCAAAACCATACCTTTTCATGACCTAAATAAGCCCTATGAATAAGGAGAATGCTCTCTAAGTGTTAAACTACCCCAGCTTCAAATTTTCTCAATTTAAAAGCTATTTAATCCATGAGACCACCTAACTCTACTATTTCATCCTAAATACCTTATCTCAAACTAATGGACACACTTCTACCACCAAAGGTATAAGGACTTTCTCCATAACCTCTCTTGTTCCTCTCCCACATGGTCCACATGCTTGGAAACCCTTTTTTGGAAAAGTTTTCATCTTCAATGGATTTGGAATCACAATCAATGTCACCCTTGGACTTCACCCACCTCGGGGTCACCTGAATTTAGCTATAACCTAACCAAGGCCACTACAAGGCAAACCTTAATAGACCATTTCGACCTTCCCCTATTCTAAAACAGCCACTACGGATCTACCAGTCTCCATCACATGACACGTTGCCACATCAGCTCCTAACAAACAAGACATTGGAGTCAACCAAAGAAGGTTAGAAAGTCTACACCCTCTAAATTAGAGGTGGCAATAATCGTGTTTGTGTTAGCATGTTTATAGCACAACACGTTTAGCCCAAACATGAACACGACACGTTTAATAAACGTGTCAGAAATACAAACACGAACACGACACGCCTATGGTATGCGTAACATGGCACGACATGATTAACATGATTATTAAGCGTGCCATGACAGGTTAACATGATAACAACACGCATATGACACATTTATGACCCAATTAACTAAAAATTAAAAAAATTAAAAAAATTAAAAAAAAAATTAAAAGCCAATAAAGAAAATTAACAAAAACATAATATCTAATTAATAATAACCTACTATAAATATTTCAAATATTTTTATTTTTAAGTTTAAATGTGCTATAAATGGACGGATCGTGTCGTGTCGTGTCGTGTCAACATGTTTATGGCCCGTTTAATTAAACGTGTTAAGGTGTGTTTAGCGTGTTAGCAGGAATACAGCCCGTTTATTTTCGTGTTATTCGTGTTAACCCATTTATGACAGAATTAATAAACGTGTGGTCCAAACTCGTTCATCTTGTGTCGTTTTCGTATTGTGTCATCGTACGTGTCCAAAATTGCCGGTCGTACTCTAAATGTGAAGGCTTGTAATGAAAGAGCCCCAACATTTTATGACTTCATTGGATGTACTTGTAGAACATAGGGATCAAGCAATTCTCATAGTTGTTGGAAGCTGTAAGGTAGACATTGGCATTGGTCAAACTCCCCTTAGTGAATCAAAGTTGGAGGAATAAGAAGAAAGAGGTGCCACATTCATTGGCCATCTTCGCCCAACAGTCGAGAAACACTTACCATGATAGGAGAGATAGGGACCAAAAAGGGAAGAAAAGATGTTTCCTCTCATGCCATGTATTGACGAGGAATACCATGTCATCCTCGACCAATGGATTCAAGATGGGGTGATTCACCTTTACCCATCGCGGAGGCAACCGACCACCGACGACAAAAGGCACCCAAGGTACTTTAGACTACATCAATAGTTAGTCACCTAATGATGGAGTGCCAAATCCTTTAGAAAATTTCCCATGCCAAAATGTGAGGATATCGTAAAGTTACTGACCAAGGAGTGAGCCATTGACACTAACCTATTGCCATGACAAAAGGGAAAGGAAGTTTGTGCTGTGATCTCTCACTCTTTAAGGAAAAAGAAAATGAAAGAAGACCTAGATGAAGAGATACACCCATGGAAGTCTAGCCCAAAGACATCTGAGGAAGTGTAAGAAACCTCCCGTGGTAATGACCAAGCCGTTTGGTGCACCTACAACAACCTTGATTGGTAGAGGAAACCACTTCCTAAGCCCGTGGAATAGAGGGGCAAAATGAAAATAGAAATGGCTCCTGAAAAAGTATGCATGAAACTCGATCCTATGTTTGAGGAGGGAGAGACCTCCAAGGCAAAACTGTTTCCCTTGAGCAGGTGCAAGGACTCTTGATGCATGCATAATGAAGGAGCTGATAAACAAAGGTTTGAGCCTATAGAAGATTGAGAGCAAGGACAAGATCTCGAGCATGCTTCCAATATGCTCGCAAGGAGTATTATAGATCCACACACCCATCCCACCACAAGCTGATGGAGCTCTCAAAGGTTGCATCACAAGAGGCACCTAACGGAGTTAGCCTTCCTCCAAAGAAGGTTCTTAGAATGGAAATGATTGCCATGATAAGTTGCTCTAGAAAGAAGAATTCTAACATGATTTCATCCAACACAGGGCATTCACCTGAGTGAGGGGGAACCAAAGGCAAGACCAAATGATGCACTGGGCCCTATAGACACTTTGACCCTAGGGAAAAGTCAATCTGACATGCTTATGTTTGACATGGACTGCTATTTGCAACCCCTGGTACGAGACACTCTTGCACCATAACCCCTAAGTTGTTGTGTCTGAATATGGCACTCGGGACCTTGGGTGAAGATAATGCTAACTCAGGCATGCCAAGTGGGAGCACATCGTTGAAGAGGAGTTTGGGGAATGGTTGTGTCATAGAACAACTTTTTGAGGAGGAAATTTTGCACATGGCCTCCAAAAAAGTGGTGGGAGGGATGATTGTTAAAAGTTATGGCACAAGACCCTCTATTTTGAAGAAGAGATTCACTCGATGGAGTCCTGTGGCTTCAATGAACATGGTACCAACTTTGGGATATTTCGAGAATAGGTCCTCTACCTCTCTCGGCATGGGTGCTTGGTTTAAAGATTTGCAAGGGTATTTGAACAGAGACTTAGAAGGACATGGTGGGTCTACAAATACATCAAGATAAATCACATAGATGGGGAAGTCTTTTTGTGATGGTGACGATGTTGGAAAAAAAGTACATAGCAAAAATTTTAAAAATTTTAATTAGAGTATTTTTCAAGACATAAGTTTGACATGCTATATGCATAAATTAACCAAATCTTACTAACCTCGTTTACTAAAGAGCTCCTATAATCTGTGAAGAGAAGGGCGTTCCAAAAGAGCCTCAGCCAACTAGTCTTCTTTGCTATTCTCTATCCATGATGGGAATGCATGTGAGCACTCAACGTATAGCTCTTCCCCAATGACACTCCTTCTAACCAATTAATAAATACCAAGAACTATAGTTCGTGATTTGTGAACAATAGCTCTTCAGAGGAGTTTCAGAGTCTCATAGTATAGATTGCTCACTCTTGATCTCTCAACTGATCCAAATAACTTATGAGTCTCACTCTCTATTTACAGAGGTAGGACCTAGGGTCAATCCTTATCAAATAAGGCCTTAAAATGCAAGTTTGAATCAGTTTTAGAGTGAGAACGCGTGAAAACATGTAATTTGATTTTACCTGCTACGGTCAACCACAACACAAAGACGCGATCGATCATGCCATCACGGTGACCAAGTTTGAATCAAATCTGAACTCCACAAGTTAATCAAATATATCCCCACTCAACCAATTGGATAATTCCTATCTTACTAGCTCTAAATATCATTGACAGAGCCTCAATTTTAATTCTAATAACCCAATAAAAAAGTTATCTGATTAAAATAGTCATATCTAGATAACCCATACAAATAAGATATTATCCACAACAATTCAACATATTTTTCTTGAATAAATTCACCAAATTAATTCAACCAATAAACCAATATGTTTATCCTGAATTAATTATAAAATTAATTCAACCGATAAATTAACATAAATTATTAATTCCAATTAACTTGAATTTTAGCCGATTTAATAATTTGACATAAGTCACCAATTTATTAGAAAAGCATGTTGTATTGTTATAAAATTTATTATAAACTAGCAAAAGGGACATAATGGACTTATATAGTTCAAGCTCCCGATAATTATGAACCCAATTTCCCAGATATGCATTTCATAATTATCAACTCTAATGCTACTTCACTAAAAGTTTAGAGCTGCACTCTCAAACTACATAGAATTATGAAGCTCGAATAGGTAAGCCTCCATGACATATCATAATGTATTGTGTCTTATAAGATTATCCATAATCGACTTAAGGATAAATTCTGTCTTACCTTCCCGATTATTTTTCTCTTATGTTCTATTATCTCACCATCAAAAAACTTACCACCCAAAGACAGTATCCTATTTAGTTACACCTATGTATCCAAATGGTTGAGCAGTCCAGTTTTTCAATTACAAGATAACGCATATACGAGGATATCAATGACTCCTAAAGAGAAGCTATGGATTCCATATCTATGAATAATATTTATCAAGAGTTATACCTCTAACGTACCAACATGTGTACTAACATAAAATGTGGATATCACCCTTTGGTACATCAAAAGACATAAGTCAAGACAACGGGTCCACTATTCATCTCATGATTAAGATACAATACATATAATTATCTAAAGTGAATTGATTGGCCGAGACAGAATTACTAATCCAAATCAATTACACTTTATATCCTAATCCAATACATCGTCGCCTATGACAATGTACTAATGTTTTTATTCATAGAGTCCAACTCCGATGGTAAGACAAACCATCTCCCGTTAAAAATATAGACAACATAACAACCTTTGCATGAATAACGTGCCCAACTTTATTCTCTCCATTGTGGATCTTATAATTTAAGCCGTCACTATTAGAATCATGTCTTCTGCATAATCTGTCCATCATATGCTTAATTTTAAAGGCTTAGATTGATAGTTTCAGACTTTTGTTTGCTTATCATATATTCAACAAATATGAACGCAAAGAGGATAGCAATTTGGTATATGAAAAATAAATAAACTCTTTATTAATAAAAATGTCTCCAAAAACATATTACATTTTTAACTCCTTAGGGCATACATGTCTAACAATCTTCCACTTGCACTAAGTGAATAAATATGACAAATCCTACACCCCTATAGCTTCTATATGCCTCTTGAAAACCCTCGTAGTTAGTGTCTTCATGACTAAATTAGCTAAATTGTCCTCGGATGCGATTTTGCATGCAGCAATATGCCCGCCCTCAACAAAGTCCTTTATCACATGATACTTTCGATCAATATGCTTACTCTTTTTGTGAAATTTTGGTTCCTTAGCATTAGCTACCACTGTACTGTTATCATAGTACAGCAATAACGCCTTATCTATACCAATAACTACCTTAAGATCTCCAAAGAACTTACAGAGCTATACTGCTTCTTTCAAAGCATCACTAGCTACCACATACTCGGCCTCCATTATTGAATTCGAAGTGTAATTTTGTCTGATACTTCTCTAAACAATGGCACTGCTACCCAGAGTAAGCACAAAACCCAAAGTCGATCTTCTCGAATCTAGACAGGATTGGAAATCCAAGTTAGTGTATCCTAGAGGTGTTAAATCCTCACCCAAATACACAAGTATATATCCTCTAGTCCTTCTCAGGTACTTAAAAATATGCTTGACTGCAATCCAATGGTTTAGTCTTGGATCCGACTGAAATTGACTCACAATCCTAATTGCATAACTAATATCCGATCGCGTACAAAGCATGGCATACATGAGACTACCTACTGCCAAAGCATAAGGCACCTTTTTCATGTATACTCTTTTTTCCTTAGACTTTGCAAGTCTTTCTTAGAAAGAGTAATTCCAAACCTAGATAGTTGCCCACCTTTCTTGGAATCCTACATTGCAAACCTTTTGAGAATTTTATCTATATAGCCCACTTGGAACAAAGCTATCATTTTGTTCTTTCTATCTTGAAAGTTCTTTCTATCCTGAAAGTTCTACACACCAAGAACAAAATTAGCTTTACCTAAGTCTTTCATGTCAAACTACTTAGTCAACCATAATTTGACCGATGACAACGCCTCAACATCATTACCAATTAGTAGAATGTCATCTATATAGAGCAATAGAAAAACCATCTTTCCATCCTTAATCTATTTGTAAACACATGGTTTGTCAACATTTTGTGCAAACCCATAAGTCATGATCACTTAATCAAATCTTACGTTCCCAAAACAGGAAGCCTGCTTAAGCCTATAAATTGACTTTAGTAGCTTACAAACCTTACCCTCTTAGCCCTTGGCCTTGAACCCATCTAGTTGTGCCATATATATGGACTCATTATGATAGCCATTTAAAAGGCCATCTTGGCATCCATTTGCCAAATCTCTTAATCGAGAATGCAGATGGACTTAAGCATGGCTACAGGCAAAAAGGTTTTCTCGTAATTAATTCCTTTATTTTGCATATATCCTTTAGCTACAAGTGTAGCATTATAGGCTTCGACCTTTCCATTCTCTCTTCTCATTCTCTAATAGATCTACTTACACCCTATGGGTTTTACCCCTTTGGGAAGATCTACAAGTTCCCAAACCCGATTAGTCTCCATAGACTTCATCTCTGTGTTCATGGCCTCTATCTAGAGTTTTGAATCAACATCCTCTATAACATCTTCGTAAGTGTAAAGATCCCTATCATGTTCATCTAGTTTAGCCAAGAAGGCCTTACCATTGAATATATACCTCTCGAGTTGACGTCTAATTCTCCTACTATATCGAAGCCCGTTAGGTTATTGTTCATATTCGATTGGTTTTTCTATACCGATTGGAGTGGTTTCTACTGGAACCCTTAGAGTGATCGAATCACTAGCCAACTCCTCAAGCACCACTTTGCTTCAAGGCTTAAAGTCATCCATATAACTTTTCTCAAGGAAAGTTGCATTAGTTAAAACCACGAGTTTTTTTCCTTTGGGTTATGAAAATAACCCCCTTTAGTCCTTTTTAGATATCCTAGAAACACACAACTTCTGAATGTGCTTCCAACTTATTTGCTTCCTTAAATAGGATATGAGCCGAATGTCCCCATATGTGAACATGATTTAAGGCAGTCTTTTTCCCCATCCATAACTCGTGAGGAGTTTTATGAACCGATTTTGAAGGCATATTGTTCAAAGATAACATGCGGTTTGTAGTGCATATCCCTAAAAGGAAAAAGGCAATGATGAATAACTTATCATAGACCTGACCATGTCCAACAAAGTCTTATTTCTTCTCTCAGCCACGCCATTCTGCTACGGAGTGCCTAGCATAGTCAAATGGGATAAAATCTCATTCTCTAAAAAGTGTCTCAAGAACTCATCAGAAAGGTATTCACCATCTCGATCAGATCGAAGTGCCTTTATTGGTCTACCCAATTACTTTTCTACTTTAGCCCAAAACTCCTTAAACTTGTCATAAGTTTTGCTTTTGTGGTGCATTCAGTACGCATACCTATACCTTGAGTAATCATCAATAAAAGTAACAAAATACTTGTACCCTCTCGTGCCCAAATGTTCATAGGTCCGCCAACATCAATATGCACAAGTTCTTGAACCCCTTTAGCCCTATTGCCCTTAGATCCAAAAGGTCTCTTGGTCATTGTACCCTCCAAACAAGATTCACATTATAGTATGGATTCCACCTTTAAGTGACTTAAAGGTCCATCTCTTACTAACTTTTGAATCCTATTCAGGTTAATATAACCTTGTCACAAATGCCAAAGATAAGTCTTATTAGAGTAAGAAGTATTAAGTCTTTTAGAGTTATTATCATTAATATCAATGCATGTTTCGTAGCAAGTCCATCCTAGGTTTGATAAAATATAGATTATTTTACATTCATGCATCACAAATAAAAGATTTGTTTTTGCAAATCACCACTTTATTATTAAAAGACACTACATAAGAGTAAACAAGCTATAAAAATTAAATTTCTTTTAAATTTAGGAACATAAAAACAATCTGGCAAAAATAAATTCCTATAATTATCAAAGTAAAGATTGATGTCTCGTACTGCTTCAGCAAACACCAAGGATCCATTGCCTATCTGAAGCGTAAAGTCTTCATGCAGTAGACTTTTCGTTTCTTTGAACTCCAACAGAGAAACAAAAACATGATTAGTTACTCTGAAATCTATGACCCAAGTGTCACTGGATTCATTAACTAAACAAGTTTCAATAACCAGAAGATCATACCTACCTCCTTGGGAAAAAAAGTCCTTGCAATTCTTCTTAATGTGCCTGACCTTCCCGTAGAAAAGCCACTTGAGCTTCTTTGAGTTCTTCTTTTTCTTCTTCTTTTTCTTGTCGTTTGCAAGAATAGAAGATTTTTTGTTCTTGACCTATTGCTTCTTTCCATTCCAAGGGTTGGGATTGGAACCAAAGACAGTTGTCAAGTTGGCCTCACCACTAGTAAGAGTTTTCTTGATCAGAAGTTCAAACTCCTATAACTACTTTATCAACTCAATTAAGGTTATATCCCGTCTATTGTTTAAATTAATGTAGCTCTAAACGGAATAAACTCCTTAGACAGAGGCTTAAAGACCATAGTCATTTGTGTTTCAGTATCAGTGTCAGCTCCATTGATTTGAGCCTCAGCTAGATAACACATGACCAACATCATATGCTCCTTTACAGACATCCTCGGTCTTGATTTATAGTTTAGAAATTTCCATAGTGCCCCTTGCCACTTTGTTAGGGCCCAGCCTCTAAACATGTCTTTAAGATTATCCAAGATCTACTTCGCAATCTCATAATCTTCATGTTGAGCCTGCAGCACATTATTCATGCTAGCCATAACATAACAACGGGCCTTATCATTAGCATCTTGCCAGCGATCATATGGTTAGATTTTCTCATTAGTGGAATCTTTCATAGGCTCAGGAGGATACGGTGTTGTCAGCACAAACTTTAGTTTCTCAAAGGACAGGACGATGTTTAGGTTCTGTTTCCAATCATTATATTTCTCACCGATTAATTGGTTTTTGTCAAGTATAGAAGATAAAGCATTTTTAGACATTTTTAATCTACAATAAAGAATCATATACCAAACATAAACAAATATACCATAATAATTTAGTAAGTTAACTCAATCATGTAAAATATACTAATGTGTTTATATGTCAAAACCTTGGAAATATCACAACCTTACAACGATAATTCTCAACTTAGAATTCAACAAGCCGCCTAGGGGGGACTTGCTAAATTCAATTACTAACACAGATCCCCTCCTAATTAATATATGTCATCCAAGACCTATATGATCCAACATATATTAATAATCGTTTCTTTAGCCATCAATTTTATTAACAAAGCTCCTAGAGGAGGTTAATAATAAAATCAACATAAATGTATGACTATCGTTTCAATATTTTATCGATGATTTATAATTACCACCTAGGGGTGTGCAACCATATATCATGTTAAAATGCCTTATCGTCTTAGAGATCCAACCCAGTACATGATGAAGTTCCTTTCTAGGGGTCGAAACTACCATGTGCTACTTATAGATTAACGATGGAGGCTGTAGGTTATCTCTTTGAAAACCTTCTCCTACTCAAGCTTTTGAAATCAATGCTTTATTTTAAAAACATGCATGAACAATTTTTGATAAGCAGCACCCCCTATTCTACATGACATGCTATCAACATTCATGGCAAATCATATTATAATGCAAACAAGCAATGCATCACACAAAGTCACAAGCAAAATAATAATAAATAATCGTAATATTATGGTTCCACCCTAAGAAATGGAAAATAAAGATGACAAGAGATCAATCGAAACATATTATCGATTCTTCATCCTGTAATCTTCAAAATGTATCCTTCTTCATGTATTATCGATCTTCAAGTCTTTAATCCTACATAGACCAAATACTCTATATTTTCGGTCATATTCAAATTTAATGTTTCTCAAAATTATCCCAAAAATAAAATTAAAGCTACACCAAAAAATACACCTTTTCTAAAAAAACATAGCTCTTTACCAGCCTGCTAAACTTTGAATTTAGCCTACCGGTGACATGGTAAACCGCAGTATGTGTATCACGATCGACTACCCGTCAACAATTGGCCTTCCTAACCCAAAAGTTCAGCCTGCCACTAGACCCACCATTCGACCATGTGCTGCCGTGGTCAACTATAGTATTTGTATCATAGTCGACCATGCCCTCATATGGGTTGAATTTTTAGAAAATAATTTTAAAGGCAGTTTTTAAATTTTATTTTCAACAATTTAAAAACATAAAATTAGAGACTTATGAAATACCTGTGAAATGCTATCATCCATCTTCTAAATTTGTCTTCTCTAAATAATTATTTAATCACAAAAATTTTCATAAATTTAAAATTAAATAATAATTCCTAGATGGAGATGATAGTCCACCATCTCATTGCATGAAAAACCTAGATACACATTCTAACCTCTAAGGTATCATAACCGGTACAAATTAATTAATTAATTAATATTTAAATAATAATTTAATCAACCATAATTAATTAATAAACATTAACCATATAATCCATGACAACATAAATATATAGAAACCCAATAGTACCAGCTCTTTAAAAAATTAAATTCAAGCATAGGAGAGATTAAGATCACAAAATCTATACATATAGCATGATCATAAACTTATAAATATATATATAAATCATGGCTCTGATACCAATTGTTAAAAAAATAGTACGCAATGAAAATTGTAAAATTTTTAATCAGGGTATTTTTCAAAACATAAGTTTAACATGCTATATGCATAAATTAACTAGATCTTACTAACCTCATTTACTAAAGAGCTCTTGTAATCCGTAAAGAGAATGACGTTTTAGAATAGCCTCAACTACCTAATATTCTTTGCTATTCTCTATCTACGATCAGAGTACATATGGGCACATAACGTATAGCTCTTCCTCGATGGACTTTCCTTCCAACCAATTGAGGAATACCCAAAACTATAGTTCGTGATTTGTGAACAATAGCTCTTCAAGGGAGTTTTAGAGTCTCACAATATAGAGCGCTCACTCTTGATCTCTCAACTGATCTAAATAACTTATGAGTCTCACTCCCTATAAAGGTCAGACCTGGGATCAATCTTTATCAGATAAGGCCTCAAAATTTGAGTTTGACTCAGTTTTTGATTTTACCTGCTGCAGTACTTGACCGCGATACTAAGATGAGGTCGACCGTGCCATCGAGGTGACCAAGTTCGAATCAAATTTGAACTCCACAGGTTAATCAGATATATCGCCAATTAACCAATTAGATAATTCCTATCTTATTAGTCTTGGGTATCTTTGATAAAGCCTCAATTTTAATTTAAATAACCCAATAAAGAAGTTATTTAATTAAAATAGTCATATCCAAATAAACCCATACAAATAAGATATTATCCACAATAATTCAACATATTTTTGTTGAATTAATTTGTTTATCTTGAATTAATTACAAAATTAATTCAACTGATAAATTAACATGAATTATTAAATCCAATTAACTCAAATTTTAGCCAATTTAATAATTTGACGTAAGTCACCAATTTATTGAAAAAGCATGTCATATCATTACAAAATTATTATGAGCTAGCAAAGGGGACTTGGTAGACTTATACAGTTCAAGCTTTCGATAATTATGAAACCTAATATCCTAGATATATATTTTATAATTATCAACTCTAATGCTACTCCACTAAAGGCTTAGAACTACACTCTTGAACTATATAGAATTACGAAGCCTAAATAGTTATGTCTCCATGACATATCATAATGTATCATATTCTCATAGAATTATCTATAATCGGTTTAAAAATAAATTATGTCTTCTATAATCGGTTTAAGAATAAATTCTATCTTACCTTCTCGATTTTTTTCTCTTACATTCCATTATCTCACCATCGAAAAACTTATCATCTAAAGACTGCATTCCATTCAGTTACACCTATATATCCAAATGATTGAGCACTCTAGTTTTTCAATTACAAGATAACACATATAAGAGAATATCAACGACTCCTAAAGAGGAGCTATATATTCCATATCTATGAATAACAAGTCTAAGCTATCAAGAGTCTTGCCTTCAATGTATAGGCATGCATACCAACATATAATGTAGATGTCACCCTTCAGTATATCAAAAGACATAAGTCAAGACAACGGGTCCACTATTCATCTTAGGATTAAGATACAATACATATGATTACCTAAAGTGAATTGATTTGTCGAGATAGAATTGTTAATCTAAATCAATTACACATTATGTCCCTATCCAATACATTGTCACCTATGACAATGTACTAATGTTTCTATTCTCGGAATCCAACTCAATGGCCAAGACAAACCATCTTCCATTAGGGATATAGATAACATAACAATCTTTGAATGAATAAAGCGACTAACTTTATTCCTGTGATTGCGGATCTTATATTTAGACCGTCACCTTTAAAATCGTGTCTTTCACATAATTTGTCTATCATATGCCTGATTTTAAAGGCTTAGACTGACAATCTCAGACTTTTATTTACTTATCATGCATTCAACAAATATGAACATTAAGAGGACAATAATTTGGTATATGAATAATAAACAAACACTTTATTGATAAAAATGTCTCCAAAAATATATTACATTTTTAGACCTTAGGGTATACATGTCTAACAGATGAGAGTGTCTTTCAATTTGAGGGACAATCTAACTCCTACAACACCATGGCAATAGTAATGTTTTGCCCTTGAGAGGCACAAAATAAGGATAAAGTGGAGTGAGAGGTAGTCTTCCATCACGTAGGCTTTCCACCAAAGCCCCAAATCTAAATCCTCATTTGACCAACTCGACTACAGACCTCAAGCCTAGTTGGCGGCCACAGAAGCTCTTAAGAAGATCTCGATAGACCAAGGGCCATAATGTTACATTAACAAAGTTAATGCGGGACAGGAATTCTTGCAAAGTGCCAATTTCGTGACATTTACCGATGAAGACATAAAGGTTGCCTATCTTGGCCACAAGCATCCTTTGTATCTCGAGGCTTGGATCAATGATACATCTAACGAGCTCTCGTGGATACCGATTCTTCAGTCAATCTCATGCCTTTGTCTATTCTCATCACCGTAGGGATACCTCACAAGAGGATCACTAAGATAGAGATAAAGATAGCCAGTTTTAGGAACACTACCGAAACTTTCATCAGGAGCATCCTACTTAACCTTAAGATCGGTGCCATAAGGTCTCAAACCATGTTTTATGCCTTAAATGTTGATGTGAGCTACTACATCATGCTTGGGAGGCTATGGCTCAATAAGCACACGCTTGTTTTTTCCACATGCCATCAATGTATGAATGGGGCACAAAGGTCATCCAGATTCTAGCAAACTAAGTACCGTTTGACCAAACCGAGACTCATTGTACTGATGCTGAGTTCTACGATGGTCTTTATGATAGGGGAGAATCCAACATCGCCAAAGTTACCGACACGCCATTGCCATCATGGGATGAAATAAAGGATCTTGACGGTAAAAGGACTCAATGAAGTTCTTGGGGAGAAGTAGAAAAAGAAAAGGGAAATAGTCACCCACTATGTCAAGGTCACCCTACCCGATGGGAGGTCGTCATATCGATTACAAGGGTGCAAGGGGCCTGACCATCAGATGTAGAAAGGTCCTAAGTCCAGAGTAGAGGAAGAAGTATGCTTCTGCACGGGAGAAGTACCACAAAGCAACCAAGGTGAAGAGGAGCCGCCACCCGCGTCGAAGCATATGCAACATAGGTTCGACGCTATCATAGAACCACTTGAAGATGTTGATTTGAGTGATGATCCGTCCATCAAGAAGTCGGTATCAACAAACACTCAGTTGTTACTAGAAGAGCACAGTCACCTGATATGTATCATAAAGGAAAATTTTGATGTGTTCACCTAGAGCTATGAAAAGATGCCTGGACTTAACCCCAACATGGTCTGCCACACCTTAAATGTGGCACTTGATGCGAAAACTATGAAGTAACCGAGGCGTTGCCTTTTTATTCTAATAAGTTGGCCTAATGGGCCTACTCTATCTAACATTTTCATTTTATCTTGCCCTATATTCTAGCATGCCATACAAAAGAATCAACATTATTTGCAGTAATCATAAAGGAAACAAAATCATAAGGTGAATAGTCAATATTCAAAACAAATTTAATAAAAAACCCCGCAACTATAATATGTTGTCCCTAAATAAATTGAAACATCAGAGCCTCCATGCACACATTAAATTAAATCCTAGCCAAAGCAAATCTATAACTGATAGCAAGTTTTGCCGAACATCGGGAGCATATAAGACATCATGATGCAATAGAACGCATCCACCATGCAATGCCAGCTTGTAGGTGTCGATGCCTGCACTTCCACGCCAGCTCCATTCCCCATCTATAGTCTGCGGCTTCCGATTGGCAAATGACAATACTCTACGAACTTGACTCGATTGCTCGCGACTTGCTCAGTTGCTTCCGAACCTATAATTCAATAAGATAGGTATAAGCAGCCATGGCATGACTAGAAACAAAAATATGGTAAGAATTAAAGTCAAGGAGTACCTTTTTTTGGCTTCATGTAGTCACGAGCGAAATGTCCCTCCTTGCCATTGTTGTGGCAATTACCGGCCTTGCCATTACCACCACGCTTGCTTCGCCTATGATTCTTCGCCTTCTTACGTGTAGGTCCATTTGGTCCTTTCTTAGGAGCATTCGTCTTGCACTTAAACCTTTTTTATATTGCGTTAAATCATCCTCAACTAGGTAGAGGGCAGCTTTTGCACCTTCCAAGCGATCAACTTCAAGCTTAAGATGACACGACAGAATCCAAAAGCGAGCAAATACCAGCTTAGACCTGTTAATCCTCATATGCTCCCAAGAATCCAAAAGCGAGCGAATACCAGCTTAGACCTGTTAATCCTCATATGCTCCCAAGAATCCAAAAGCGAGCGAATACCAGCTTAGACCAGTTGTTCATTAATCAAGTTATTACTAGCTTTAAGCTCACGAATCATGGTTGACATTGACTTAAGATGCTGCTTCATTGTTTAGCTAGGGTGCATCTTGTAGGAATCAAATTTCAATGTCAACATACACAGCCTTGTTGTAGAGGTTCCATCATACTCAATGACGGAGCCATAAGTTTTTATCAGAGGGGGGATAAAATTGAGAAAACAATCAACATGTTTTATATTCAATTTTTCAGAAGGGATTGTGTAATTTTTAATATATTATATGCACATGCTTATACATACGTATGGGTAACACAAAAATTGAGGGCGGCTCAAGCCCTCCTCGTAAGATATAGCCTCCGTCACTGACCATACTTCACCTTCAGGGCATCTCACATAGCGCTGGCGGTGGCATACTCCTCAAAGGCACCAATCACGTAGTTATGCATGCTGCTTAACATGGTAAAGTGCGCATAATGATCTTTCTTAAGCCATAGGTGATCAACCTCTTGATCATGCCGATGTTGAGCCATGTTTCCCTGCTCAAATAGGTTCATGATTAAGTCGGGGTTTCCAAAATCTCTTGCTTATCAAGGATATATTGGATCTCACGGTGCCAAATATCATAGTCGTCATTATCTAATTTTTCGTCTTTGTTCAAATCAGTTACAATGTTCTTAGATACCATTTATTAATGCGCGAAAAAAAAGACATTAACAGCTCAAATATTTTGCAGCACTATCCTAAATTAATTTCAATAACTCTCACAAGAGACATGATAAAAAAATTACTATGTCCATTATCATCACCCATTTCAAGTGTTACTTATAAAAATTAATTGAGATTTTGCACAAAACATATATAAGAGAATAATATACTCCCAGTATATATTACATTCCTAGCATGTTACTAACAAGCATGTCATCACATCATGTGCAACTCATTAAGCATGCATATCACATAATTAATGTACAATAATTACATTAAAAATAATCAAACATAGTAAAGCATGCTATCAAATGCAATAAATCAGCGCTAATAAAACATATAAGCATTTAATATATTCATAATTATGCACATATACTATTGTAATCATAATCCATTTATATCATGATAAAGCATCAAATAAATATGTTAAATCTGAAACAAGGAGATGTTGTAATCAAAGACAAAATGCAAATCATATATGCCAGGATCTGTCATGAAAATGGAAATAAATTTATTTTCACAAAATTACAATTATGCCAAAAATGAACCAATGGCGTACAGAAGTCATAAAATGACACATACTGCACAAGCAGGTTTCAGTTTCACCCTGCATAAAATAATATTCCATTGCCAAAAAATAAAAATAAAATTTTCGCATCAAATACGAGGTCCATTTTTCCGAATGCAGTATCCATAAAATCCAATAAGTACATTAATTATATTCGGGCTTGCAAAAAGAATTTTGAAAAAATAACAGAAAATAGGTTTCTAAAAAATCATGACAAATCACATTCACGTCATTGGAAAGTGTGTCCCAGGCGCCAATAGCGAGGCGGTTGTGCGACAATGATTTACACTTCACCAGAGTCAGTAGGCAGTGATTTACACCTCACCAGAGTCAGTAAAACGGCATGGTTCCAGCAGAGGAAAAATGGCTGGCTACTGACGTGAAAAGGCGATGGGTGTTGTGCACACGCCCCGCTACTGTCGCGTCTGTACTACTACTCGCGGTCTAGATGTCTGGAATAAAGGTGAGACGCCCTAGGTGGGGCGTCCGGCTTGCGCGGCGGCTCTCTGTAGCTGTTTTGCCTTCTGTCAAACTATTCGTTTTAAAATTTTAAGAAAATATTTTTATATAAGATAAAAATTTTAGAAATAATTTTAACATAATTTTTAAAAACTTTTATTTTTTAAATCAAAATTATTTTTATTTATTTTAAAAACACTAACAAATAAGCTTATTTTAAAAAAATTACCGGTGGTTATATATTTTTCCTCCGAAATCCTGTTTTTCATCCGGAAATCGAAATCAAGCATGTCGCATATCAACGGAAAGATAATTTGCAGACGAATTCAAAGATATCAAAAGATACCCAAAAAACTGAATGAATGAATCACATAATTCCTCGATAAAGTTTCGCATGCTCTTTATTTTTAAGATTAATAATAATTTTCCCTCAAACTGTATATTCAACAAATATGAAATTTCAACTCACTATGAAACACATCAATATTCACAAAATATTAAAATTTGACATTTATACAATAAGCAGAAAATTAAAAAAAAAGAAAAAAAAATCTAAAAGAATCACAAAAAAAGGACGATATTAGTTTCACCAACCTCTCTTCTTAGCAAAATTGACACGAGGAGTACCAAAATTGCTCTGATATCAATTATCGATGTGTAACATGCGGTGTTGATCACAAACCATGAATGTTGCCGCTCCAAGGATCTTTCTCCGGTAGTCCCACGGTGTCAGTTATCAAAGTCTCCTTGCTTGCGGTGTGTGAGCATCACAAAAATACTCGTAGCACAAAAACCTACAAGAGAATAACGAAAGAGAGATGGTAATACGTATAATTTTTCTGATGGAGTGAGGTATTCTGTACTTGGATAGGGTGGTCCCCATTTTATAGATTGCAATCAGTATACCACTAATTGACTGAGTCAATTAGTGGTTTCAGTATTGGAGGAATATTGATAATTAGTGACTTATTTCTTTAATTAAAAATAAATTATAATTAAATAAATATCTTAGACATGGTTAAAGCCAACTAAAGGCGCCACATCACCCACTAAAAACACCCCTAAAAAAACGTCGCGGAATTTATTATTTCCATTTGTTTGTTTCCCACTCTTGGACAAGCTGTGGACTTTAAAACTATTGGATGAAAGATTTGTTTACATAGGTATACCATATAGGCCATAATATAAAGGGAGAAAGGGGGAATTAGCTCATTATTAATTGAGAATAAAAATAAATATATCAAAATATAACCGTATTTGGTAAATAGTCCATTTAGATTAAAACAAACTATATTTTTGTATAAAATGACGTATAGAGAAACACGAAGGACGTATAACAAAAAAAACAAAATTAAAAATTTAAGTGTTTAAAAAGAACAAGTGATTTCAAAAATACTATTTACTTAAATATTTTTAAAAATGAGCTATTTGTTAACTTAAGAATTTAAATTTTGCGATTTGGAATAATTTTTCTAATGTAAAAGATTTTATGCTGGGCTTCCCAAATGAATATCTAAAAAGAAAAAAAGAATTATTTCTTGTTTAGGATAGCTTGTCATTTTACTTTTAAGTAACGAAAGATGATGCGCATAAGTAAACATTTTTTTGTTAGTGTTTAAATAGTATATGAAATAGTGTTTTAATTTTCGAAAAGTTTTTAAAACTATTGAGTTAAATAAGTCACAAGTTTTTATTATTATAAAAATAATGTAATAGAAGAATATAAATATAATTTATAATTTGTTATTTACAAATAATTAAAAAGGTTAAAAGATAAATGAAAAAACACTAAAGAGGTAGCTTATTTTAAAAAAGTGCCTATAAATGCCAAACCTCCCATTAGCTTATCCACTAAAACATATGCAAAAGTAGCTTTTGGCCCAAAAAAAAACCAAAAGCATCTTAGAAGGTATTTGGGAATATTGGTTGAAATCAATAATTTGAACTAATTTTAGTTAAAACTACTATAGCATGTGAAAGCTTTATATTATAACTTGCTTTTGCTTGACATTATAGCATGTGAAAGCTTTATACTACAGTAGCTAAAGGTTTTTGTTAGAACTGAAAATACCAAACAAATTTTAAGCCATTCCAAATGGGACCTTAGGGGGTTTTTTTAGAGATAAAACAAAATTTTAGTAAATAAAATGTGACATCATAATGATAATTACTATTTCTAAAATATTCAATAAGTTTGCTAAAGTTCAATTTCAACATAATAATTTTATCAGGTAGTGCAATATTTACAAAGAAAAAATAACACAAGTAGCTATTTACTTCTTTTTAAAAAACTTATGATGGGGGATTCAATTTCTATACATTGTAATAGAATCATATGTAAAACTACCACTTAGTTATGTCTTCAACATCTATATTACTTTCTATCTAACAACACCCTCAAAAATAATCCACTAAGAAATAAAATAATATTATCTTTAAAAAATATCATTTATTTGAAATACAAATCTTTTCAATTTAAGAGTATCATTACGCGTTGCGCAATTATAATAATAAAAGAATATTGGTATCATTAAAAATGAAAAATTAACCCCTCGTGAACGTACAATTTTTATTACACAGATGTAGAAATTATGATTACTAAATAACATTCCCTAGTTACGGACATAAAACATAAAAATCAGACACAGATATAAAGATCAATGAATCGTAATCATCATAAAGATCATGGTCATAAAAATATTTAAAAAAATGAGAAGAAATGTAAATGTTGTTTGTTATCTTCAAGGACAAAACGCAAAAGAATTAGTTTTAAAATTTTAAAAATTGTACCAAATATATTGTGTAATTGCTCAAATATGCTACTGTGTAATTGCTTATTTAAGCTTAAGAAGCTGGATCGTCATGATAAAATTGTAAATAATAATAATAATAAATAAATAAATAAAGGAATAGAGAAGATAAAGAGGAGAGAGGGTAATTAATATTTCCTGAATCTCTGATGGTGCTCTCCTTTCTGGTGTCACAAATTGGTGGCTTTTACTTTCTTCTCTTTCTCTTTTTATAGAAGATTCTTGGCCTTACGGAAAAATCAATAAAAGAAAAGGTAACTCGTTTAGGATCTGGCTGCCATATTGAAACTGAAGTAAGTGCAATCTCAATCTAGCAGCATTTGACCTTTGGAACTTTGGCACAGTGTAGTTAATGCCCATGCAAGTTGGTCTTTGCTAATTATTGGTTTTGAAAGGATCCAAAAAGCAGAAACTGAAACATTTACATAAAGATCTTGTTGCAATGTTTGACTTAAATCATATCACAAGTCACAACATAGCACCATTGACCACTCCCCTAGTCTGCAGGGATGAAATCCTTTTCACCTTTATAAGGTTGTAATTTTGCTACTCATAAAACTATGAAATGAAACTCCAATCTAGTATGTTATATATCTTTTAAACTGGATCTCGTTGTTTTGTTAATATTAAGATTGTAACCCTATGGGTTGAATAAGACTGCTCCACAGGGAGCCTCAAAATATTTTCAGAACAATATAAAAAAAAGTTAGGGACAATTTTTTTAAATAAGGAACCAACATTATAATTTTTCTTATAAAATTATAGCACAGTTAAAATTTAACATAAAAGTTAATAGTAAGTATTTAAATTTATAGCCCGCAGCCAAGTATAAAACAATTTATTCTTACGTAAGTTGAGGATGGTGCAGTTTGGAAGTTTTTGAAAAAAAAAATGGCTAAATCATATATAGGGTGAAAGAAGTTCTGTTAATCACGATTTAAAAATTAACCAAAAAAATTTAATAAATTTAGAATTCTGCTTAGTTACAATTTAATTTTGAAACAAGAAAAAAGGGTTAAAATCTATAAGAGTATTTATGGAAAGGCATAAATCTTCATGGCCTTCGCTTAACTACCAAAAAAGAAAAAAAAAAAAAAGAAAAATCTTCATGGCCTTCACCTAGAGAAGCATTCCTCTAGCTCTCCCTCTCACTAAACAATCACAATAAATCATTCCATGAACCTCCTTTGTAATCAACTCTTCTATTTTTCTATTTTCCGATCCGAAACGAAAAAAAAAAGGAAAAAAAAAATAAAAGTTACCAACTCGAAATCCAATTATGAAGGATTTCGTTGCAATCTATCAATATAGTAATAATAAGTAATATAATGATTTCTAACTATATACCAATGTCATATGTCATGTAGAATGTATGTTTGTGCATTTTTTATTTTTTTATTTTTTTATTTTTTTTTTTATTTTTTTGAGGTTGGGTTGTGCATTTTGGGTCTTGGGTTTTGTTAAGTATGAACTAGGCACATATCTTAGCACATCAGTTAAAGTTCATATTTAAATATTTACTTTAAGATATTTAACTTTTTTAGATTGATTTTATTTAGTATTTTGGTTTAATAATGTTACAAGTTGTATTTAGTAAAAATAAGAAATGATAACTTTTGGTTTTTAAAACGTTTAATCTCTTTAATGGTATTTTGTGTATGATTTTAAAAACACGGAATATTTTGGGTAATCATGATAAAGGAAAAACGATATGTTAACAAAAACATGATTTGAATTGGCATTTTCCTAAAAAGTTGAATGGTTTCTGTTACATTTTTGAGTTTTTTGTTCTTCAGAATACATTTCTTTCCGTCTATGTGGGAAAAAAAAATCATACAAAATAGGGTACAAAATAACTGGCAAAAAAATCAACCAAAACTAGATTCGTGAACAATGACAAAACAAAAGGTTTAAAATGAATATGGAAAAAATCTCAAATATGGTTTTGAAAAATCTCATACGTAGATCAAGTCATATTAAACGTATTGAAAAACACAGCACAGCGATTCATTGAATTAAAATATGTGAATTCAGGTTTTCAAATAAATTTGTCATTCATGACCTTTAATATGAAATCAATATTAAGTGGATACACAATTGATATTCTCTTTTCCCAACTCTGTAATGAATTTTGTAAATAAGCACATAAATAAATGAAAAAAAAAAAAGAATCATTTCCCACTTTTCCTTTTCCATTCCCATTGAGGAAAGTAAACACACAGTAAAAGTCAATTTTGCTGACATTTACGATGATTTTGAATTCTCTACATTTGTGTGTGTGCGTGGAGAGTGAAGAAAAACAGCAAGAAGCTCCCTTAGAAACAGTATCAAGACTACCGAGCCAAGGATCTCCATTTTATTTGCTACAAAAGAAATTCTAGCTAAATCTAAGAAAAAAACCAGCAATTCCTTCCATTGTCCAGTCATACATCTCTATAGTGTGGCCATGGAAACTGCAACTCATACGCATCATGCTCCCAAATATAGAGATACAAGCCATCTTTCATTACTTCCCAGTGGCATTTGTCTTCGGAGCATCGATGGGCATCTCTTTTGGCTACAAACACGTCAAAACGCATGTCACGTTGTCCCAGCTCATGTCAAAATAGAAACGAGTGGTCCTCCAGAAGTCGATGTCGAAGCTGCAGTGGAAATTACCTCCAGATGTCAGCTTATGAGGGCCAAGATCCTGGTCTTTCGACGAACAATGTACAGTCATTGTCGTGTTCACGTCCAAGAAAATTACAATATACACTTGATGCTCGGCACTGACAGGTGAGACGCTCATGGACCAAGCCAATGCAAGGAGTAAAACAACAGAGCTTGCCAAGATTTTCATGGTATAGTTTTGCCACTACAGTTTTTGAAGTTGGTTTGTGAAATGTGAAGCTGTTTGTTTGCATTTATGTGGAAAAAGCTTTGTGAAGTCAAAGTCATAAAAGCAGAATATGCAGGAAGAAGATAAAAAGGCAAGGTAATAAAATGCATCACTGATGCTAGATTTTGTCATTAATAACTTGGTATCCCAAGTTGATTTCAAATTTTTTGAGATTTCAGCTGCGTGTATCTACCAATTTCCGCTCAAAAACATGTTATTTTACCATGTTCTCTTTACGTTTCATTGTCAAGGACCAGAAAGGAAACACATACATTCCACTTATCAACCAGATTATGCATTCATATTTATGACTAAAATGAAATATGGAATGCAGCAAAGGGTTTCTACATCAAAATGGGCCCAATGAAGCAAAAACAATAATGAAAAATGATGAAAAGACAATAACATTGCATTCCTCTCTGATATAGAGACAACACAGAGAAATCTGTAGGAACTTACCAGCAGTGAGTTAAACCACAGCTTAGTTACTACCAGCAAGGCCGACTAATCGAGTAATCTCATCTTCTAGACAAGAACAGTGAGTCTTGAACTTATCTTGAAGTTCACTTGACTCTGGTTGATTTTGCTGCCACTCAGAGAGACCATTAACAATGACCTGCAAACCACTCCTTGGTAATTCCATTCGCTCGCTAATTCCATCCGGAAGTTTCCTTTTCTTGCTCTGTTGAGTTTCTCCGTCGACCTCAATGGACTGCTTTTCACCATCAATCTCCATACTTTTGTATTCAATAGTTTTCACCATAATAGTTGACATCTTTTCACACATATCCTTCAAAACCTGACCCTCCTTGGCAACCAGCCCAAGCTGCTCAAGGTTAGATGCAGTTATATCCAGAGCTGCTTCCTTGACAAGAAATACCTTAAAATCAGACATGAATCTCTCCTCGTTGGCTTTGCTTCCAGATAAAATATCATATGAAAGAGCTGCATCGGGAGGCACAAACCTCCAAAGCTCACCGCAAGCAGTCCGAGCAGAGAAATACCCCAATGCCGTAAGAGCCAAATGAATAAGAGCCCAGTGCCTTACTATCAACATTACGTGGTATAACTCACATGCAGCAGAGAACTTGGAATTCTTATCAGCTTCTGCCAATTGCATGTGTGCAATACCCGCCATGAAAAGAGCGAGATTCGGTTTGCATTTGTGCAACTCGTTGTCAGAGGCTGGAGGCCCTGAGATAAATAGATTTTCAAGCTCAAAAATGACCTCTTCTATTTCGTCAGTTGCATATAGATGCTTCATATTTGAGATGATGCCTAATGTCTCACTCAAAAGCTTGAGATACTGGTCCTTCATTCCTTTGTCCGTAGAATCTCTGTAGCTATGAATTATAGAAACTAGAAACCTCAGGGTCTTCACATCAATATCAGATGAGTTAATTTGGCTACAAGACATGGGGGGGAAAACAAAGAAAAAGAAATCATCAAATTTTGTTGAAATAAATAGAAATCCCAAACAAACATGATACGCAATGTATAGTGAGGATGTACTGCAACATATGGAGAAAATTGAGGACATAAATCAATTCAATAAAGGATTAATTACTTATTTTTGCGTACTATTCCCTGCAGATTTAGTGATTAATTGTATATAACACAAATAGCTCAATATATGGCAGAAAAAACTACTTTAACACTTACAGTGACTGCAGGGAGGCAGACAGAGCAAATACCGGAGCACCAAAAATGCTGTCATTGCTAGCTTTTATCAATTTTTCATCAAAGCTTTCAATGAAGACAAAGAACTCAGAAAGTATGCTTTGGGTTGCTATACTTTTCATCTTTTCTGATAGTAAATTCAACGGAAATCCCTCCATGAACAGCGCTAAACACACAAGTGTTGGCAACTGAGATCTGTCGTCACCAATAACGAACTTGAAAACCCGGTCTACCATAGATTGTGTCCCGAAACTGAGTGCCATGCTGATTGATCTCGCCAGTTTTCTCATCCCAGAACCAGGTACAAGAATTAATTCAGAAGACACCAGTGACTTCATTAGTGAACAAAATTTATTGATGATGATACGTTTAGTTCTTGGCTCAGCATAACGTACAAGAAAGCACCAAAGCTCCATTATAATCTCCCAGCTAAGGAAGTGAGGATGAAAGAGGTTCTCAAGAAGGAAAGATTCCACTACCGTCCCTGCACCACTTGAAGAAACCACAACCATCAAGGTCTTTAATGCATCCAAAAGAGAAGTATATATAGGCTGCCTAACTAGTTCCAAATTTTTCCCTGAACCACATAATACAGGAATTTGCAAAACAAGAACTGAGGAATACACTTCTTCATCAACTAAAGAGTCGAAAAACCATCCAAGCCTTTTGGTAATCCCAAGTGTTGCATCTTCTTGAAGATCAACAGAATATATCAAGAAATTAATAAACAATTCAACTTGACCAAGCAACATTACCTTCCTCCAGAAAATACTTGACAACTTAAGAAAGGATTTTATCCATTATAGGTGTCTTATTATGATCGTTCAGATCTCCGATTGAGTTTGCAAAGCTTTTATTGATAAACAGACTGTCTAGAACCTCAAACTTCAAACTCTGCTTCACCTGATCTGAGTTCAGTAAAGATTTGAGTAAATCAAAGGATGTTTTTTTGAATAGTTCTGTGAAAACTTCACATGCTGTTTTCAGGTGTTTGTCATTGGTCATTTGGACTTTAAAAGTTGAAATCTTAAGTACACAGAGTGTTAACTCTTTATGCATCGTACATGCTTGCCATGGATATAAAGATGAAATTTTCACTGCATTAATCAGGTAAAACTTTACCGGAAGAAATTTCCTTCTAGCTTCAGTTGTAGAAACAGTCCTTGAGCGGAGAAGACCAAGCCTCTGCAGTGCAATTGAGAGATTCATTAACCAACGAGATTAGAGTTGACAGGATATCCACTACATTCATCTTTGCATCGAAGACCCCCTCACCAATCTGAAGCAGAGTTACCACACCTTTCCATGACACATTAAGGATACTTACTAAACTTCCCCCAGTTTTAGCAGCAACAATGCCCACCTCATGCAGCACTTCAATAGTGTACTTTGTTATATTAATAACGTGATTCATATCACTAATGCCTTCACATTCCATAGTATTTTCTCCTCAAGAGTCGCATCAGAGAAATTCCAATTTATAGCTTGGGCATACACTCCACATAACCTTATGACAGCATCAATGACTGCATGTGAAATATTTGACAATTTTGATCCTTGCAAATGTATTCTCTGCATTTATATGAGACAATACCCTAGTGAAAGATGCCTAATACACTCCTAAGATATACTTAATGGACGAAACAGTCTGCTTTTTTTACCAACCACTTGCTCAAAAGAACTCATTTTTTTAATAATAATAATAAGAAGATGATGATAATAAGAAGAAAGATGTGCCAGGCCGAACGTGCACAAATATAAAAGTAACCAACAACATCGATTATAAGATTGCAGATGACTAAATTCATTTATTTTTCTATCAAACAACAAACATGTTAGCATTTGCAACTAATATTAAAACCAAAGGAATACATTTCAGTTACTTGCATAATGTAGAATACCTGATGGCAGAAACATGAGCTACAAAAGTTATATATTCAAATACTTTTCAGACTCGGATGTAATGTCAGAGCATGAAATTTTATCCGATAAACAGGAAAACAAAACAAGTAGAGAAGAGTATTGGATATGTAGCTTCATTCGTCAAACAAAGTCATACAACAGAAATTATATAATAGCTAAAACTAGTTACGCAAAAGAACAAGCAGTTTCTCAAAATTCAGATTAAAAAAAAAAAGAAAAAAAGAAAAAAAGAAAGAAGCAATTTCTTAAAATTCATGTTCCACATTTTGGCATTCAGTGCATAAGCAGAAGCAATATTACTATACCTTAATCTCTGATATTGCATCTTTGGTTATGTTTAACTGCTCCATAATGAACTTCTCAGTAATGTCCATCAATATCTTGTCAACTGAAACAGCGTATCTTGCCAGAGCTGAATAAATCGCAGCAGAAAAGCTCTGCAGATCAAGTAGAAGCTGAAAGGAAGAACAATGCAAAGAAATGTTTAATAATTAACGCAATTAAAATCCTAGTGTACAATGTACAGACCAGAGAAAAAAAATGCACAGGGTTTTACAACTTCAAACTTTTAATTATGCAGAAAAGAAAACAAGAGACAATGGATAAGTTCTCTCGAAA
This sequence comes from Artocarpus hirsutus, assembly GCA_946598075.1. Taxonomy (NCBI): domain Eukaryota; kingdom Viridiplantae; phylum Streptophyta; class Magnoliopsida; order Rosales; family Moraceae; genus Artocarpus; species Artocarpus hirsutus. The sequence continues at coordinate 49,492 of CAMOHE010022054.1, forward strand.
CGTGGATATGGTCAAAAAGATAGCATACTTTATCTTGACTTTACTTTGAAGGAAATAGGAGCCCATACAATGCACAACATTTTCTACCTCAAAAAACAGATTGCAATGCTCGTCTTCTTGAGACTCCTCAGAGGACATAATAGTCATCTTTAGGTGCTTCCCACACCATATGCTTGCCTGAGATATGGCATTTTAAATTTTACGGTATGATCCAACTGAGAATAAGAAATCTTTTAGTTTTCTTTATGACAAATAGAAACTTTTGTACCTTCGTCCCAAAAGCAAGAGATGGGGATTGACAGCTGGATACATCAGACTTCAGGTGCTTTGTAGCCACATTTAATATGGCTTTGTTTAACATGCATTGAGTTATATCCAAACAATTATAGTCTTCCCAAAATGTCGAACTCTTTGTCAAGGTAACAAACATCCTTTAGCATATGGATATAAATCTAGACGCAACAAAATGGACATTTTCCTAAAATGTGCACATTAATAGGGTGTTTGGGAGAGAAGCTTAAACCATCAATTTAGGTTTAAGAATTGTAGCATGTGAGAGCTTTAGACTACAGCTTTTTACTATAGCATGTGAGAGTTTACACTGTTTACAGTTCAAACCATTGGTATGAACTACTCTTCCAAACACTCTATAAATAATTTTGGCCAACAAAAACTAGAATGGAACTCTATAAGGTTGCAAGCATAGCTTCTACTTTTTAAAAATAAAATAAAATAAATTCGAAATTTTACTATACTGGGTAGTATTTTAGGGTAAAATTATGGTTGATCTTGAACAAAGAGCTAGTTAGTGAACCACTTCACCTAAAGCTAATTACCAATAACAAGAATGGAAATACCCATACGAAAAGAAACCAACAAAAGTGAATTGATAAAATGTGGTACTTTGGAGCAACTGAACTTGAATACAAACACTTAAAAGTGGGCACTTCATCTTCAGGGGCAAGAAATGAGTTGACTATTTTTAAACGCCAGCCTGTCTAAGATATCGAAAAAAAAATTGTGAAAAAATGAAATTGTATAGAACAAAGGATACTATAAGACATTCAAAAAGAGAAGCCAAGTTAGAATTCTCTGGTATCTCCAATTCGCCGAGCTTATTAAGCAGTTGAATACGGCTTTCCGCAACCTGTAACACATAATTAACTTAAATTTTGGTCTTTTTAATCTCAACAAAGTTCCTCAAATTTATCAGATATTTTTTTTAAGTGAACTCATTTCAGCATAAGCTTTCGTAAAAACAAATTTCATTATAACAGAAAAGAAAAAAAATTAAAAAAAAAAAAAATATAACTACGAATCAATTTGTGAAAATTGATGGTGGAAAAAGCCCGGCGAGCTCAGAATTTGAGAATATTTGTAAGATTTTGTAATGTGAACTTAATAAGGCGACATGTGACGAAATATGTCAAAAATTTATGCTAGGATACTTAGATATCATGATTTTTTTTTTCCCAAGGCTCTATGATCTCGCGAACCAGAAGACTCTATCTATAATTCTTTTTTGTCAGAAATTGAAGAACAGATTTAACGAACAGAGAGTAGATTACAGTGTGTGAATGAAAATCATTGATGTCTGAGCGGAATAAGAAGATTTAGGGAAGCAAAATTTTTGTCGGCGGGAAATGAAATTGCAAAATCAAAATAGAAATTTCGAGATTACTTACATCTGAGGATCTAATGGCGTCTTCATGCTCTGCAATTCTTCGCTCGATCTTTTGCCCTCCATTCTTTCTCTCTCTCTCTCTTTCTCCAAATTACATTTCCCGCCATTTTGAGATGCCAGAGCAAATTTATACTAATTCGGACGTGATGTTGGAGAAACCCATATTTATGGTTTGCACCACCATACTAATTCAATTTTGTGTTTTCGCCCCAATATTTTGGCACAAGGTTTTTCTGCTCCAATGTTTGGAGAGTGTTTGGGAATCAAGTTCCGATATCAAAGTTCCAATTATATAATATAACATTCTCATATGTTACGTTGTTTAAGTTTCAATTTAGGTCTACTATTTTATAGTTACATATTTTTAATTGGGTTATTGGTATCTAAAAAAAACATGCTACAGATCACTGTCAACAATTTTGTTATCATTGTCCTTTTCAACCAATAATTGATTTTGATTTTAATCATAAGACTGTAAGTGACGTATTAGGAATTTCGTTGATGATAGTGGTATGTGGAATATTTCCTTAATTCGTAACAACTTCCATGCAAATGATGCTATCAAAAGTCTTTCCATAACACTACGCCCCTCTCAAGTATCTGATGAGCTCATATGGCATCACACTAAGAACGGAATGTATACATTCAAGTCAGGCAATTGGTTGGCTCATTCTAAGGAAGGGACGTCTGACATGCACACCGGGTTGAAGCAAAGTTTGGGCTTTAAGGCCCGTTTGGTATAACTCCTGTTTGTATTTTAAGGTGGTGTTTGGAAGATAGTGGAAAATATTGGTTAGAACCACTTTTATTGTAGCATATGAGAGCTTTATATTGTAACATTTTTAAAAATTGTTACTGTAGTATATGAGAGCTTTATACTGTTTATAACTGAGTTTGTGGTGGGAACCACTATGCCAAAAAGGGGTAAGTTAGTAGAAGAAGACAAGTAAAAGCTTAGTAAATGTTTAGAATCAATTTTTAAAAGAGTTTTAATAAGTCTAAATAGTTTCAATTATTTTTAAAAGCTACAAAAACGTTATATTTAAGCTTATAATATATTATGGATACTGGAACAAGTTTCAAGTCTACTTCACAAGTGTTTTTTTTTTAGAAGCTATATTTTGTGGTTTTGACATGAAGTATTTTTAGAGAGCAAAATGTAACGTACAAAAAGTCCTACATCGGCTAGGTAGAGGACCGAAGAGCAGTACTTAAGCCTGGGCTGCCCACCTCTCAACAAGAGCTTTTTTGGGACGTGACAAGTGGTATCAGAGCGGGGTACTGCCTGCCTGGTGTGTGGACTCTCCACGGTCCAGTGGGACTCTCAGGGGAGCCGATCCGTGACGGGGGCGTCACGCGATTGGGTGGAGGAGAATGTAACGGACAAAAAGTCTCACATCGGCTAGGTAGAGGACCGAAGAGCAGTACTTAAGTCCTGGGCTGCCCACCTCTCAAAAAGAGCTCTTTTGGGACGTGACAAGTAGTATTAGAGCGAGGTACTGCCTGCCTAGTGTGTGGACTCTCCACGGTCTAGTGAGACCCTCAGAGAAGCCGATCCGTGACGGGGGCGTCACGCGATTAGGTGGAGGAAAATGTAACGGACAAAAAGTCTTACATCGGCTAGGTAGAGGACCGAAGAGCAGTATTTAAGTCCTGGGTTACCCACCTCTCAACAAGAGCTCTTTTTGGGACGTGACAAAAAGCTCTTCTGACAGTTTATCTAGATTCTTTTAGAAACAACTTTTAGACTTAAAAAGCTAAAAACAGCTTTTAGAAAACCCTAAATGAACTTTTAGAAGCAACTTTTAGACTTATGAAGCCAAAAACAGTTTTTAAAAAGTCCTCTCAAACAGGCCCTAAATCTTCGTACTAAAATCGAAATTTTCATTTGGAAAGTCTATCGCACCGCACTACTGTAGCTGTTGTCTTATTCAGAAGAAATGTCGTTACTTCAGCAAGATATGGTTTATGTTCTTCGGCTTGGGAATCAGTTGGTCATGCTCTATTTCATTGCCGTCATGCTAAACATATTTGGAAGGCTGCAAAAAACTCAAACCAACTTTAAACATTTCTACTCTTTGGAACTCAAATGCTCTTCACTTGCTAATCTCTCAAATGAGTGCCAAGGAGAAAGAATGGTTTTGTTGTCTTCTATGGAGCATCTGGGATCAACGAAATAGAATCTTTCATCGGTTGAAAACAAAACCACCACACTTTGTGGTGACTTGGGTTGATCATTATCTTGGACTTTTC
>CAMOHE010022059.1:0-10039 GCA_946598075.1 Artocarpus hirsutus
TTTAATTGTGTGGTTGGAGAAATATTTTATTATTGTTATTATTATTATTATTATTATTATTATGGGGATAGAGGTATTCGAACTTTTCTCTTTTACGTAGAGTCAAGTGTGGTTTTATAGTTAAGCTATATCTACATATCTACATGTGGTTAGAGAAAGAGCGTACGTACATGCACCTTCCTATATTAGTTCTATGAAAATAGAATTTATTTTTTTCTCAACAAAAAAATTTTAAAAAAGAAAGTCTATAGATAAAAAAACCTCGAAACTAATTTCCTCAAGCATGCACATGGGAAAGGTAAAGTTTTCCTTTGGGTTCTTCCATTCATCTGTTTTCTCGGGAAGTACATTGGAATCACCCTGTGTGTACAAACAATATTTTAGTTACAAAGTCAAAAACAATAATAACAAAAGAATTCAAAAAAAGAAAAAAAGTTCTGATTAATATAATATTACATACACAAAAGGGCGGTGACGTTGTTTAGGTACTAACCTCCAAAACGTGGTCCACAATTTGGGTGGAACGCTTAAAAATGTTTTCGACAATATCGAAGAGTGTACGGGTCTCAAAGTAATGTTCAGTAGGATCATGAAACTTATAAATCTGGTCTTTGATCTCTTCATTGGATATCTCAAACTGGCCGGAATTCCAGGGTGGTGGGGATTCAGAAGAAGCTTCTGAGACTTTGGTGGCCGTGAATTTTTGAAGAGAGTTAGATTGTGTAGCGAAAGAGCTGAAGACAGAGGATGCCATGTCTTGTGTTTGTAATAGGTGTTGTGCAGAGTTTCGAACGCCTAACACTATTGAGAGTGATAATATATACATGTGTGCATTCGTCAAATATTTCAATCAGTCAAACACTTGTAACATTTTTCGTTAGTTAATATAACACCGTTTGTGTAATACTCAATTTGCTTTAATGAGTATAGCACTTAATATATGTCTCAACACTTGTAATATTAAGGGCTTGTACTTGATAAAATTGAACGTTACATGAAAGCACAAATGATGCTATATATATATGTACAATATTAGTGATTAATATAATTAATTCCACGTGAAATGTGAGAGGAGTACACATAGTTGGTCCACTCCTTGCGATCAAAAAGAAGGGTGCATCTACATTATGACCAAAAAGAAGGTAAGAACTAGGATTCACACTTTGTCGAAAGAAGACCTTTTTTTGAATGATGGAATGTAGAGATTTCTTTTTTTTTTTTTTTTTGAATAAATATAGAAATTTCTTGTGCCATATCCTTTGAATTAATTGAGATAGATATTTATGTTGTTTAGGAACCAAATTATAACTCCAAAATTACAATTAATACGATGTAAAGCTCTCATATACTACAGTGTAAAGTAAAAGTTTGCTACGATATAAAGCTCTCACATGCTATAATATTTAAGTTCTAACTTCAAGTTTTTACTTTATTTTCAAATGCTCAGTTCAACATCTTTAGGTCTTACACAAAATATTATATCCCATATAATTATATGCATGTAAAGGAGTAAAGTTTGATTGAACATATAAATATAGTTCATATGAAGGTAAAATGTATTAGCTAGATGATGTCATTTAAGTCATGCATGCTGGATATTTTGTAAAACCACTGTTATAAAGTTATCCGCTTCTCATAAATATTCTAACCATCGCAGAGTAGATTTGGGTTCGCGAGAAAGAGTGGCGGGGATGTCAGTTTCCAGCAGGTGTAGGGAAAAAAATGCTAAGAAAAAGAAAGGATATGGGTTGTGCTAAGCGGCGGAGGGGCGGACAAACAGGGATTACTGGCAGCAGGCTTGCGCAAACGGAATATTGGCTGCCACTTCTTTTGTTTAAGAGTTTGCATTTTTTTGCCTAGGGTTTGTGCTTCATTATTATTGTTATTCTTATTATTATTATGTTTGAGGGCGTTTTGATTTTTTTATTAAAAAAGAGTCGCATGATAAGTCACCTACAACGATATGTAAGAAATTTAGTTTTATGGAATTTGACGAGAAGCCTTGAAAGGAAAACGTTTTAAGAGTTTGAGATCGTTTTGTTAATTTTAAAATAGAAAAGAACAGGGACAATATTGTCACCCTCTAAAAGAACTTAGGGATGAATTGTGATAATTAATACTCAAAGAACTCACCGTAGTTAAGGAAGATCTTTGAATTGCAAACTATCATCTATTTGAAAATTAGGCGTCCCCACTAAGATTTTGATGCGTAAGAATTAGAACTTTACACATCAGATATTCAACAGAAGTACAAGAAAATAGTTTCCTCTCATTAGTTATTTGTTCACAGCTAATAAAGCCAATGTCGTTTCAAAGATCTTTCCTTACAACTCCACGATTTAATTTCATCCCTTGCATAGGAGAGATATGCAAAAAAGCCGAAACGGTACAATGAAGTGCAACTCGTTCTCTCATCTTTTGAGGCAAAATATCTTTTTACCTTTTTTTTTGGGGGAGTAATTTGCAATGCTTTTATCAATTGGTTGATAATTGCAGAAATTCAACTTTTCTTTACGCAAACTAATCTGGAGTCACTATTTCTAGAAAGAAGAAGAGTTAATTACCTAAATATTTACTTTAAAAATTGTCTGCTAGTTCATTCACCTCTTTTTTTAATGGATTCATTCACCTTTAGAGCCCGTTTGGTACAACTTTTGTCTGTAGAGATATTTGTTTGTGATTTTAGTCAGTAAAAGAAAAAAAGTAAAAATAATAGTTTTTTAATAAGTATTTTAAAACCATATTTTTAAAAGAGCTTGGGTCAAAACTATTTTAAATTTTTAATAAGTTATAAAGATATTATATATTTAATTTTATAATATATTATTGACATTCTGATATAATTTTTAAAGTTTTTTTAAATTTTTTTTTTATAAGTCATATTTTGAAGCTTTGACTGCAACCACTTTTAAAGAGTTAAAAGTATTTTTGACATATTATTTAAACACTATTATAAATAGCTTTTAAACTTAAGAAGTTAAAAAGCAATTTCTAAAGAGCCCTTTTAAACAGGCCTTGAGGCGAAATTCAGTATGTGAAGATTCGTTACCAATACTTTGCACCCCACAAATTGAAAGGATCGAAACTGAAAAATATTCAACAACTGAACTCGTTCAACAAATTTTAATGGGTCCCACTCTATTTCTCAACCGACTTCTACCTAGTTGGTCGGTTGTCTACAAGGATTGAAAAATCCACATATCCGTCGATCATTTGACGGAAATGTTTGTTTTCATAAAAACTAAGGTTTAAAATAACAAAATATTCAAAAATTTTATGGAAATTGCTTTGAAAATATTGATAAAATATCGACAAAATATTAAAACTTTATATGTAACTTTTAAAATATAAAATTTAAGTTATTTTTATTCATTTTTTTAAAATAGACTTTTGTAAATTTTTTCAATGCTACAAATCCAATTTTTAATTTATTCCATGTACTAGGATATGTGATTTAAAATATCAACTCCAATCTTAAAGTCACTAGCAACCACAAGTTTTAATTTCTCTATAACTATTCAAACTCTATGTTTTGATATTAATATTATTTGAACCAAGAAGGCATTCAAATAACTTTGAACCTTCTAGAAGATTTTTTTAGTACTGATATATTCTTATATTATTTGAAACTATAAATGTAAAGTACTGTATTAGTTAACTTTTAACTAATTTGCTTAATTTGTGATTTGTGCTTATCATTTATCATATACTAGGATATGTGATTCAAAATATCAATTCCAATCTTAGAGTCATTAACAATCACAGGCTCTAATTTCTCTACAATTATTCAAACTATTATTTGAACTAAGAAGACATTCAAATAACTTTGAACCTTCTAGAAGATTTTTTTAGTATTGATATTTTTTATTTTATTTGAAACTATAGAAAAATACTTGTATTAGTTGACTTTTAACTAATCTGCTTAATTTGTGATTTGTGTTTATCATTTATCATATTATGATCACTTTTTACCATTTGTATTCATCACATACTTAGTAATTTCATTGAAAAATTTATCCAAACCATGTATTATTAACAATTTTAGAGTTTTTTAAAGTCTCATTTATTAAAAAAAATGGTTTAATATGATTTTTCGTATTTTGCATCAATTTGTGCTGATATCGATATTTACATAAAGTTTAAATGTCGATATTTCCGTCAATATTAATTTTTTCATCCTTGATTGTCTAGAAGTGCACACCAATATTTTATAAACACAAAATATACATCTTTAGATGAGTTATATATCAAACTCTAATTAGGACCCACATTACTATACACACAATTCTTCAATCCAATACCAAATTTATGGATTTGAGAAAAACTATTCTCCAGCGTGATGTTGTTTGTGGTGTTGAATTTGACATACATGTGTTACAGATCCTCATCGAAAATTCGATACCAACTATACCATATATCAAATTTTGATATTTAATTACTTTTTGGGTTGATTATTACAATATTGATACTTTTGAATATTTTCAAGTTAAAAGTTTATAACAGATATCAATTCCAACGTGGACGCAAACATGGCATGGCCTCACAGACATTTGAAAATGAATGCATGGTCCCACATGGAAATTATATAAAAAAATAAGATTACTTTCATAAGTTAGCCATGAAGTATGTACTTTACTTCAATTTGCACAATGTTTTTTAAAACCGGTTAAAACACCCTAAATTATGGTAAGTTAGTCACTTTGCTCTCTTTATCCAATATCGTCTATATCCCCAAAGGAATTGATGATGTGGCTCATGATTAAACATTAAAAAATATTAAAATTATAGCTAAATATTTAAAGAATTAAATATTAAAAAATGAATAAAAAATCCTATTTTCACTTTTTTCTATTTCTTTTCTTTCTTCTCTCTCTTATAATTTCATCTTCTCTTTCCATCTCCCTCTCTCTCTTTCTCGATCTCTTCTCTCTCTTGACAGAGTGGCTGCAAGGGGTGGCATGGAGAAACAAGGGTGGTGACCGAGGGTGGGCAAAAGGGGTGACTCTGGAAGTGCGACAGGGCTGGGGTGGGCTAGGGGTGGGGTGACGGTGAGGGTTTTGCAACGCAAGTGCGGATGGTGGTTGTGATGGGCAGTGGGGTGTGTGCTTTGTAGGCGTGGGCATGGGTGGGGTTCTTGATGGGATGGGGTGGGCAACGATGGGCTGGGAACAGGGAGGGGTGGCTTATGGATGTGGGTACTGGACTAGTTGAGGTGGCGGTCTCCAGGGTGTGGTGAGGGGAAGAGAGGGAAGGGGTGTTAGGTGACAAGGGTGGGCTAAAAAGTTTTCATTATTTTGGTTTTGAAGGGTTGTTTGTTTGACTTAGAGTACAAACGAAGGAGGAGAGAACCAGAGGAAGGAGCTTGAAAGAAGAGAGAGGGAGAGAAAAAGAATAAAATATAAAAAATTAATTTTATTTATTTATTTTTAATATTAATTACTTTTTAATATTTAATAATAATTTTATATTTTTTTTAATATTTAATTATGTACTACGTTAGCAATTCTGTTAAGGATATAGACACAATTGAATGGAAGGGGCAGAGTAACTAGTTTTCTACAGTTCAAGGGTGCTTTAACTAATTTTAAAAAATCAGGAGGTAAAATAAAGTAAAGTACATATGTGGGGATTTATAAAAATAATCTAAAAAAAAAGTAATGAAAAGACCCCAAGTCACAAGTATAAAAAAAAAAAAAAAAAGAATCCCTGACTGTTTATCTCTTTTCCCCTTTCTCAGAAACTTTGCACGGATAATTATTTTTTTCAACCTTCTTTGCTTCTCTATTCGCTTTCCACATTTTCATCTCAAAATCTCAAAGAAAAACCTGCATTTAGCTTTTTTTTTTGGCTATTTCTGCATAAAACAATTTATTTAGATTTATTTTATTCTTTTTTTTTTTTTAGTTTTTGCTTTTCTTTTACTTTATTTCTATTTTGTTCTTTCAATCTTTAAGTTAAACGAAAACAAATTTTTTGCACACACCAATTGATTAAATCATCTACGCCATATTTATGATATCGGTTAATTTAAGCAACTGAAGAAGTAGATATTTTTTTTTAAATAAAATGGGAGCGAAAGGAGCCAAAGAAAAGATATGAGATGGAGAGGCTCACGGAAATTATTTAAAAAAAAGGCGGCCAGTGACCGTGGGTTTATTAAGGAGAAAGAAAAGTCTCATTCTATTTCTAAGGCAGTGAGATAAGAACGAGAAAATGGAAGGCGGATCAAATAAAAAGAAGGTAAAATTGAAATCTTGACAAGGTTTGCATATGGGAGGCAAGATGCTCATATGTTAGTTGTTCCAGGCGAACGGCACAAAAGGACATTTGTTGGGGGTCTAAACCCCATCAGGTTCGATTGGATTACTAGAGCCGGTAATTTCGGACACTGTACGATGACACGATACGAAAACGACACAATATAAATGGGTTTGAACCGCACGATTATTAATTGGATCATAAATGGGTTAATACGAATAACACGAAGATAAACGTATTGGATTTGTGCTAACATGTTTAACACGTTTAATTAAACGTGCAGTAAACGTGTCAACACGACACGACATGACCTGCATGTTTATAGCACATTTAAAATTAAAATAAAAAAAAAATTATGATTTGCAATTCTAAGGATTTGAACCTTGCACTAAAAAAGCATTTTATTGAACTTGTCCCCACTACACTAAATGATAAAGTAATATAAAATAAGAGATTTTAATTTATTTATTATGATTTTTGACACTTATAAAAGTTAAAATCAAAAAATTTTATGCTCTTGCAATATAAGGAATCCAACCTGCACTCAAAAGCCACATTTTCACGCTTGCCTCCTCCACTCCTAATTCTCATCTTGTGCAAAGGAAAAGCTTTTATTTTATTTATTATCTTTCTGCTATGTTTTGTCATAAGTCCCACATCGGAAGAAAACCAAGAGTTTTGCCTTAAGTCCTCTATATAAGGACTTAGCTAATGATAATGAAGCTTCATAGCAATAAGTTAATTTTCTTAAATCTGATTCTAAAGATTGGATTTGACGGAAATTTGTAGTTTGAAACGATTAATAATTTAATGATAGGAAAGATATAAACATAAACTTATAATTTAATAATAATAGGAAAGGTATGAACATTATAAACATTATATATTGAATTGTAAACTGGAAATGATGGTTATGTTTAAAATCTAATAAAATATGATGTTCATATTTGTAATTTTTTTAATTTTTTGGGTTATAAATGTTATTATAATTGTGTTAATTTGTCTTATTAAATAATCGTATTAATCGTGTTGTGTTGTGTTATATGTGTTAGGAGTGTGTCGAGTTTGTGTTTATGTTTTAGGCACGTTTATTAATCGTGTCGTGTTTGTGTTTAATATAAACGTGTCGTATTGACACGAACACGACACATAACACGATTTGTCATCCCTAAGGATTACTCGTATAGAATATATAGAGTATGACATGGATTTTTCAATTTTTATATTTTAATAATATTATAGAGTTGGGGACTTGATGAAGGATAGGCATTTAAAAGGGTGTCAATGTAGCTAGTTAGGATGTTCTTAAAGCCTTAACATTAGTTGTTCCCTTTCAGTTTATTTGGAAAAAAAAAAAAAGGGTGTAGCTATATATATTTTCATATACTATCTACGAGGATGAAGATTTCATATATCCAAATTTGCTTAATTTCCTTTGATTCATTGTTTGGAAGCCTCAGATAACGGTTAGCTTCCCGAATTCAAAGGAAAAAAAAAAAAGAAGTGAATTAGCAAAAAAAAATTTTTTTTCCCGCGAGAGATAGGGAAAAATTGGTATAAGAAATATGGAACTATAGCATATATTTGTCAATGTATTAAAACATAAATATTGCCAAAAGCTAGCCTTGAAACAAAGAATGTACACAGACATCATAAATGAGAGGAGACAAACAATATCTTTCCTTATTATTTTAAAAGTACTATGTGTAGGTTGTATCTAACACATAAACCAACCAATTGAATTCATAAAAGCAGAAGCAAAGGAATCGCATAATACCTCCTGCCATTGTCGTGTAACTTTGGGCCGATACGAGGAATTTTTCAACACTGATTTTGGACTTCTGAGCACTCACAATTTTCTCTAGATGGTGTAGTTTTTCGTTTTGAATTTTGTTGTGTGCTCAAGGACCAAAAAGGGGCTTTGTTTTATATTTATGACCATCACATGGTTGTGGCGGTTTTTCATTGTCCAAAAAAACCGTACACTTCCTTGGTGTAGTTGACGCCGGCAGTTGACATTTATTTTGAACGTTCCACGTGGGCCAATCAGCGTCTAACATTCTCCCACTTGGCCCATATATTCCATCAACTATTACAATAAGAAACAAAATACATAAATCATGGCGATAGGTCCTCTAAATGACAAGTATTATCTTCCATGTATTACAATATATCTTGTCTCTTAAGATTTGCCTGCGTAACTTGAGGAATAAACCCTATGTTTATTCTAGGTCCAAACTTTAGTAATATTTTTCAGAAATAAATTTGTGCACTTAATTGAAAATTAAATGAGAAAATATCATAAATATAGAGTTTCACTACAAACGTACAAAGAAATTACATAAGGTAACCAAATCCCATTCTGTCTACGTGATCCTTAAATTTTACTGATGGCATGCCTTTAGTCAAGGAATCGGCAATCATCAATTTAGTACTTATGTACTCAATGACCACTGCTTTATTCTTAATACGCCCCTTATGGCTAGATACTTAATGTCGATGTGTTTGCTTCGACTATCGCTCTTGTTGTTTTTAGCTATAAAAACAGCAGCTGAATTGTCACAAAATATTCTCAATGGCCTAGAGATAGAATCCACAAGCCTAAGCCCAAAAATTAAACTCCTGATCCATACATCATGTGAGGTAGCCTCAAAACAAAATATTAATTTAGCCTCCATAGTGAAAGTAGCAGTCAAAGTTTGGTTGGCACTTCTCCATGAAATGGCTCCACCAGCTAGCATGAAAATGTATCTAGAAGTTGATTTCTGTGAATCAATGTAGCCAGCAAAGTCAGAGTCAGAGTAGCCAATGACTTCCAAATTGTCAATCCTTCTATACATAAGCATGTAGTCTCCCTTGAAGGTATCTCATCGCCTTCTTTACAGCTTTCTAGTGGTTTATACCTAGATTACTCTGATATTTTCTTAACATTCCAATAGCGAATGCAATGTCAGGTCTTGTGCAAATCTGAGCATACATAAGGCTTCCAACAGCTTAAGCATATGGAATGTTGCGCATCTATTATCTTTCAGGGTCATTTTTCAGGCATTAATTCAAATTGAACGTGTCACCTTTCACAATAAAGCTATACTTGGTGAATAATTTTTCATCCGAAATCTCTCCAAAACTTTGCTGATATAGTTTCTTGAGATAGACCCAAAATACCTTTATATCTGTCTCTATGTATCTTAATGCGTGTAACGAAGGATGCATTACCCATATCCTTCATGTCAAAGTTTTTAGAGAGAAATTATTTCACCTCATGTAGCAAACCCTTGTCATTGGTTGCAAGTAGAATGTCATCCACATATAGGACCAAGAAACAAATTTTACTTCCACTGACCTTCTAGTATATGCATTAATCCATGAAGTTCTCTACGAATCTAAATGAAGAGATCACGTTATAGAATTTTAAATACCATTGACAGGAGGCTTGTTTCAACCCATATATGGATTTCTTAAGCTTAAACACCAATTGCTCACCATTGCTAGAGGAGAATCCTTCTGGTTATTTTATATAAACCTCTTCCTCTAGTTCACCATTGGGAAATGTTGTTTTCACATCCATTTGTTGCAACTCTAAGTCAAAATGAGCAACGAGTGCCAAGATGATGTGAAGAGAATCTTTCTTAGATACAGGAGAAAAGGTCTCCTTGTGTGGCGTCCGGCCTAGGCGTACTCCCTCAAGCCTCCATAGGACCCACCTTGCGGGGCCCCCGGACTTATGGCTCTTATTGGTAGACCATCCCCGTGCCGCCCACTCATCCGTACTGTCCCCTCT
>CAMOHE010022061.1:0-10903 GCA_946598075.1 Artocarpus hirsutus
GCATTAAAAAATAAATTTTCTTCCCAAATATTGCCTTTTCAATGGGGCTTCAGTTGCATAGAAATCAATTTACAGAGCTTCACTTTGAGTTACATTAGTCTTATCTTGTCTCTTTATTTGCAGGAAATATTGAAAGTGTAAATTGGTTTTGCAGACGTCACTGGCCGTTACTTTGCTCTGACTCAATTGACACACAGGAACATCTCCCAAAATCAAAAATTTCAAGCAGTGGGCCTTGGTGAGACCTGATGAATTTTGTAAAAAAACCATTGATTTTTCTTTAATTTTTATTTGGCGGCATATTTCCAGCATTGGTGGTGGCTGTTCCCCTGCTGGCAATTGGCAGGATGGGCTTCTGCTGATTCTGTCCTGCATAGATTGGCACCTCTATGGGTGGGTGCTAGGGGTTGGAATTCACTTGGGATTACATTTTGCAGGGCCTTGGAGCAAATGCAAATCTGGTAAAACTTATTTTCTTCTTGCTTATAATTATTAAGTTTGAGAATTCGGTACTGTATGCAACTACTTCTGTTTTTGTTAGTTAAGCTGCAATTATTACTTGAATTTTGGAGTGAGACAGCCATTGCCTCATTTTCAGTTTTCTTGCTTCTTATTCAGGTGTTGAGCATATCCCTTGCAGCATTGGGTTCTTTGATGTGGCTTCGGAAAAACAAACCTAAGACTTTAGTTCCTATCATACACTTGTGTGCAGGAATTACTGCAACCATGCCATCTATCACAAGGTTTGGCATTTCTACCATTGCAAACTTTGTCACAGTTGTTATCTCTGTTCTTATTGATGTCCCTGCATCAAATTCAAGATGAATGATGATTCATTTATTAGCCTGTGTCCTTTTTTCCTTTGTGAATTGTGGTAACGATGTCAGGGGATGCTTTTTATTTTGCCACTATGATGTTGTCTTCGTCTAAACATGAAATAGACACTGGGTCCGAGTATGTTAGATGTAAAAGAACGATTGTTTTTGTGTTGTCCGTTTTCTAGCTTTCGTTTGCTATGGCTCTCATGGACGGGGTAGCAGTGTTGCTTCTAATGCATGGTTTTTAATTTTTAGGAATGGTTCTTAAATATGTATTCTGTTATTGTTTTTGCAGCTATCTAACGCGAGGCCTGGGCTGGCACTTGCCAAAAGTTGTTGGCTTTGAACTCTTCATTTCTCTAGTACTGTGATTGGTTATTCTTATGGAAAAGCTTTAAATAATATTGTTATTTACTAGTATTAGATTAACTACTGTTATCATTAGTTGTTTTAGTATTCAAATAGTACAGATTCATCTACTTAATACGTCAAGAATTTTTGTAGTTATCTTAGTCTCTTCAACTTTTTGAGGAGATTATACTAATCTTAATATGTCAAACAGTACAGTGTATGATCGTTTATTGGTTATCTGCTTTTTAAGGAGGTCCATTATAATCAGCATCGTTTATTGCTTTTGAAAGCCTTTCAGCGACAGACAAATATCATTTTTGAATCTAGGACAATTTTTTGTTCGTAATCAGCGACGATAAAATGTTGTCGCTAAATATCTTTTTCCATCACTTATTAGCAACAACATTTAACAACAACATTATCGTCGCTGTATATTATTAGCTACGACATTTTTAGTTTTAGCGACGACAATAGTCGTCTCTAAATAGTTCTTTTCTTGTAGTGTTTAGGCATGTTTTTGGTTAAGAGGGTTCTTGGAAAGGTGGTAGGAACCGTTGGTTAGAACCACGTTTACTGTAGTATATGAGAACTTTATATTATAGTAATTTTTTTATTGTTACTGCAACATATGAGAGATTTATACTATTCATAACTGAGTTTGTGGTAGTTCCCAACTACTCAGCTAAACAGTCGGTAAATTTATTTTGAGACAATGTGGAAGCTTCTGTTTTTGGTAGAACATTGTGGAAGTTGGAACATATGCCAAAACACTGTAGCTTTCTTTTTGAATTTGGTTGGTATTATTTTTAGTGATGTTTGGGTGAATTGAATGAACAATAATTTAAATTTTTATAGTAATATATATTAAAAAAAACAGGTCCAAACATATACATACATCATTACTAATTTAAATAAAAATGGTCTACTGTTTATAACTTGCCGTTACAGTACTTGTAATAGTGACTTTTGATAGCTAACCACCTCACCTAGTTATAAAAACAATTTAATAATGTGAATTGGTAGTGGTGAGAGCTTAGATACCACATTTAAGTAGTTTTTACAAGGTGCAGTTTTGACCTCCTACGACATGTGTTGCTCGTCGCAGATGCTACTGATGTTTTTACAAGATCGACGTTGTCATCATCTGATTGCGCGTTGTAAATAGCTTTTAACAATGTGCTTTGCTACTTGTAAATCTTGATTTTTCTCGTAGTGAGGGTACATTTGTTAGTTTTTCTTAAAGCGGCCATGATAAATTTCACTAGTTAGAGAAGCAAATGTGTGTGTATATATATATATATATATACGTGTATATATATGTATATATATAATAGATATAGAAGATGCAATAAAACATGATAACTTGTCAGGATGTAGATGCACTACTAAAATAACTACTTATTAAGTAAAAACCATCGTGAAATCATCTGTCGTGGTATCATTAGACTTTTCACGATAGTATTTTACTCTCGTGGAATCTTGCTTATGGTGGGCATTTAAGGTCATTGGCGCGAGGTTACCACAACAGTTTCGAATGTCTTCTATTGTGGTAAATTCATCAAATGTCTAAGCATACCATCATTCACCCATTTGTTATGACGACAAATCGAATACTTGGCATACTCTATGATTCCAAATAAATGCCTCAAACATGGTACCGATAGAATGTACCACAATTCCTTTGTTGGTATCTTTCTTACCATTAGATGGGTCGTTCATTTCCTTCTACCTTGACTCTTTACAAACCACGCAATTATTTAAGTCCTTGTACTCCTCGCTATAAAGTACACAATCATTTTGATAAGCATGTAATTTTTTATACTCCATTCTCAAAGTGCTTAAAGTTTTTTAGCCTTGTACATACTAGTTGGTAATTTATTACCCTTTAGTAGAAACCTTCTAAGAAATTGTAAAAGATTTGTGAAACTAAAATTTGATCACTCATCCAATGGCTTCAAATTCTATAATCTAACTGAAGTAGAAAATTTTGTGAATTTTATAGACCCCTCATATGCAGGTGTCTCGACATCAGTCATCATTGTCTCAAATAATTCTACACTGTGTAAAAAGTATTCTTCCAAATTATTTATCATGTCAACCATATTGTTATGGTCAGTCATATTATCCTCCACAATAGGTTCATTTCCTTTACTATCTAAAGTTAGATTGAAAATAGACTCACTATATATTTCAAAAAAAAAAAAAAAAAGAAACGCCATGAAAATGCCACGTTTGCTAACTACTTATAATTCTATTTTGAATAAATGTCCTCTAACAATTTGAATTAAATGAGAACTATAGTTTCCATATTGAACACAAAGACAACGAATTTTATCACTATGACCTTGGATATGAGTTTTGGCAAATAACAAAAAGTCTTCCACTCAATTTGCATAGTGTTTAATCAAATACATGATCCCATATCCATTTTCTATCCATTTTATAAGTTTAATCAAAATATGCAATTCAATTACCAACAATTTCACAAATTTCATATTAATTAATCTGCCCATATAAATCATGCCATAAATCCACAAATTTTACAAATTAATCATACCCATTAATTTCAATATTATAGCTATTCATAATTAAAAAAAAAAAAATCACAAATTGAACATAGCTATCATACTAAAACAACTAATCATATCCATAAATTAATCTTACAAAAAATCCACAAATTAATCATATCTATCATATCAAAATAAATCATAAATCCACAAACATTGATCAATCATACTAATTGATCCACAAATTAATCATACCTATCATATCCATATGATTAATCGTAGTCATAAATTTACAAACAAAAAATCTAATCAATAATATAAAAAACTATAATCGAATTAATCACTTAAAAGAAAGGAGACTGAGAAGGAAGGCAAGTGCAGTTTTTCTATGTTCAGGCTGTGTTTTAGAGAACAAAGTTCGTGTTCTGCTTCCAATTGTCGAGCTATGGGTTGGGTTATGAAGGGACCTTACACAATGCTTTTTACAAAAACCCATCGTGTAAGGTGATAAAAAAAAATCTCATCACTTACACTATAGTTTTTACTCGAAATCATTGTGTAATGTTGAAGATTTCTTGATAGTTTTTTAAAAAAACTGTCATGCAATCACTCATGGACTATCACGATGGTTTTGTGTTTTTCACATATTCCCTGTATTTTCCCCCTTGATACAAAAACGTCATTAATTAGGTGTCGTGTTTCTACAGTTTCTAGTGGTGTTGCCCAATATCATGTTGTGACAAAACATGTAGTTGTTGGTTGAAACATGATAACATGTAGTTGTTGGTTGAAACATGATAAAAAAGCTTCACATACCGTGCATGAATATAATACATGTCCAATTTGCAGTGAGAAAATATATAGTTGTTGGTTGGAACATGGTAAGAAAGTTTCACATACTGGACATAAAACACATTTTCTATGTTATCACCCGTATCTAAGACACAATGAGTCGTTCAATAGTGAAGAAGAATTAAATTTAGAAACATATCAGTGTAATCTTTATCTGTACATATTATCTCTACATTTTCAAAAGCAGGAACGCCAGTTCTAGTTACCCTTCTAATAAATGTCAAGTGTCCCTTTTTTTTTTTCCTTTCCTTTTTCTTTTGATTTTTATTTTTCTTTCTTCAATCTTCTTTTCTTCTTTTTCTTTCATTATCCTTTTTTATTTTTATTTTTGAATTTGTCTATATTAAAATGACTTTTCTAAAATATTATATTTTTTTATAAGTATGACCATCAAGCATATATGCTCTTTTTCTTTTCTATATGTGTTGGAATTATTTTTTTAAAATGTGTTCTTATTTAAATAACTTTTTTCCTGCAACCTATTATTTTCTCATTTATGTTTAGTATTATAATTCGTCACATGGAACTTTTTTCTAACAGTAATCTATTTAAGTATTTTTTTTTAAATAAACTAAAAATAATAATAAATGAGGGGAAAAAATTAAACTTTAGAGAAAATTGTACATCTTGTGTAAAAATTTTTACAAATTGAAAACATATGTGCATAGAATGTGCCTTAAAACTAGTCTTTCAAAAAAAAAAGGCACAAAGTATTTGAGTTCCCGCCATTTTCAGTTTCAAGAAATGATCAAATAGAGCATGAAAACCCCAGTCGGATTATCATCAATCAGAAGGTAACGAATGAACGGACCTGATCTCACCTCCTAGATTTCAACTGGCCCACATGGGACCAACGGATCAACAACCATTCAACCGTCAAAACTACCATTCTTTTTTCCCTCTCTCTTTCTCTCTCCCTCTCTCTCCTAAACGACGCATTTCCAATTCAATCAGAAGCAGAAACCCTCGGATCGCCGGCGACAATGCCGAGAGGAAAAATCAATTTACCGGATCAGCTCGGAAGCCTAGTCTCCGGTTCGGAAGACAGAGAAGAAGGGTTTTTAGGGGAAGAGCTTGAGACGTTTCAGCCTAATGGGCTTGGGTCCGACAGAGAGAGCGAAAGCGACACCGTTCAGCGATTTGGGGAATCGGGTTTTTGGGTCAGACCGAGACCTGAGGGGAATTTGGCGGGTTCGGTCTCGGTGTTGCAAGCCATTGCCGCTGATGAGAAAAGGTCTGATCTTGAGTATGAGGTGAGATTTTATGTGTTTTACATAATGAATTTGATTAATGGAAAAATTAGGCTTATGTCACTCATTTAGTTGGACTTTTGTGCATAATTCTTGCTTAATTAAGATTAGATGGGAACAGGGGAGGTTTTTGTTTTGTGCTTGGTTAGTGGGAAAATTGGAGAAGAAAAGATAAAAGGAAAAAAAAGTTGCTCACATTTTCCTCAGAATAAAAAAGAAGACAATAATCTTTTCTGAAGCTAATTTTATTTGAATCCTCTTGTCAAGTGATTTTTTTTTCCTTCCCCCGGTACAGCTTTCTCGGCCGGAGATTAACTTGGAGAAGTTGCAAAGAGTTGCTACTGCAGGGCTTCCTAATGCAGGGGGTTTGCGTGCCACAATTTGGAAGGTACGTATACATATACATATACACAAATACACACACATATATGTGTGTGTGCACGCGCGCACATCAGTAGAGATATTTACATTAGGCTACTGCTCAAATTGATAAGTTGAAATGAAGGAAAAATCGAGATCTGTAAGATTTTGTCTAGCTGCCAAAAGTGATTCTTGGTAGCATTGTTTCATATGTGAGAAAACAAGGTTTTCAGACTTTTAAATCTTTGATGCTGAATTTGGGGACTGAAAGTAGTGATTTGCTTTTGTATCGTGATATGAGCAGCTACTCTTGGGTTATCTACCTCCTTGTCGTGATTTATGGGAAAAAGAGCTTGCCGAAAATCGAATGAAATATACAAAGCTTAAAGAGGAGCTTCTCCTGAGTCCTGTAAGATGCTTCTTACCCAAATTTTACAACTGAGAGTAATACATAAGTTTTTTATATAGTGACATGTAAGTAACAATTAGGTACTTATTGGTTTTTGGTAGCCTTTCACTTATCGAAATCTTGAATCTAGACAGTCAGAAGTCACAAGAAAAAAAGATGGAGATCTGAGTACTAATGACCAGCCTGCTGAGATTGATGTCGATGGACTGCTTAAGCGACAAGGAATTTCGCAGGAAGATCATCCATTAAGCCTTGGGAAATCTAGTGCTTGGTGTCAGTACTTTCAGGTAAACGCTTCTCCTTTTCAATATAGTTCCATCTTGGCTGCTTTTTGTTTGATCATATAATACTATCAAAGGGCATATTCATTTCCAGCATACAGAGATTACCGAACAGATAGATCGTGATCTGAAACGCACACATCCTGACATGAAATTCTTCTCAGGAGACTCATCTTCCAGTAAGAGGAATAGGGTATTTTCTCCCTGTATCAGAATTTTCGTTATCCTTTTCTCTCCCTTTCTTTTTCCCCTTTTGCAAGCTGAATGCAATATTAACAAAATTAGTGTAACGGCTTTGAGTGGATATAGTGTTCCGGTTTCTCACTTTTCAGGAAGCAATGAGAAATATCCTTCTCCTGTTTGCAAAGCTAAATCCAGCAATACGTTATGTGCAAGGCATGAATGAAGTCTTGGCACCAATATTCTTTGTGTTCAGTACTGACCCGAATGAGCGAAATGCTGTAAGAACCTATTATCATGCTCTAGGCTAAATACTCTCTATAAAGCAGAATATGAAGGCATTTTATGATTCTGTTACTGCAGGCAAATGCAGAAGCAGATAGTTTCTCTTGTTTCGTTAGGCTGTTGAGTGACTCAGTTGATCACTTCTGTCAGCAACTGGATAATAGTTCAGTCGGTATACTTTCGACTCTTTCTCGCTTAATGGATTTATTGAAAGAAAACGATGAGGAGCTCTGGAGGCATCTTGAGTTCACTACAAAGGTACATCAAATCAAATGCAGTAAATGAAAGCTTCTTTCAGATCTTTTTTTTTTTTTCTTTCCATTTTTGTATGTGTTTGAGGAAGTTGAAGTGTGTAATATATAGGCAATTCTTTCCCAACCACAGATCAACTTGGCTTAATACAACTACGTTGATCAATGGTTAGAAATAGACAATCACGAGCAATAGCCACATATATGTGGTTATGAGACTTGCTTCAATAGACATCATTCTATGTGAAGCTCAACCTGCAATCGTTGCCCGTTTGGGAACTTTGTTTGGACCAAAACATTTTGGTTCAATCCAAGTTTGCTATCATATTTTCTCTCATAAAATTTGAATTGCTACAACGTTTAAGGTTCAAATTGTCTTCCCAAACGCCCTAACATGTGTAGCCTTGTAAGCAGGTTAAGCCACAGTACTATGCATTCAGGTGGATCACATTGCTACTAACTCAGGAATTTGATTTCCAATCCATCATGAGAATATGGGATTCTCTCTTGAGTAACCCTTTCGGTGTTCAGGTGTCCCCTCTCTTCCCGAACCGAATGAGAATCGCATTTGTTCTCTTATTGTCTTTGTACATGTGAGACGGCACAAATACAAGAAAAATTGTTTTGTATTGCAGTACTCAGTGCTCTCCATTTGTTGCAGGATATGCTTCTAAGAGTCTGTTGTGCCATGCTTTTATGCATAAAGAGCCGCCTATTAAGCGGAGATTTCGTGGCTAACTTGAAGTTGTTACAGCATTATCCTAACATTGACATTGAGCACCTTCTTCAGGTAGCTCAAGATCTTAATCCCGACACTTCTTCCTATCGTTTGTCCCCGTAAATCAACCCGACATACTCCTGCATCCATTTTTTTTCTTTTGTTAATTTGACAAGGGTTGTGATGATGAACGAGACTTGAACTATTTCTTGAGTGAATATAATCCAAAAGCTAGTCATCATTTTTTTTTGAAGGAAGCCCCAATACTTTTTACGCATGTTTTACTATAACTTTGATTAGCTTGATAGAATCAAATTTATTCCAATTTAGACAGAAAAGGAATTGACGAAAAGAAATGGGAAACACATGTATTAGACAATACGGTAATTAATTGTAATGGTGTTGTTTTGTTTTTATTTTGTTTTTGTTTTTTTTGTTTTTCTAAGGCTGGGAATCTCAATGAAAAGACTTGTGAATATGAACGAGATGGGCAAAAACCTATTTTTGAAAGGTCTCCAGTCAAGCACTTTTTTCATTCTTGAATATAACTTTGTTCTCGTATTTATGTAACATTCATTTTATTCGTATGTAACACTTATAAATAAAATCCAATGCATGTAATATTGAATTTTACATTTCAATCTATTAAAAAAATATTACATTTTTGAATATTACATGAGTACATGAACAAAAATACATTTAGCAACGAAAAAAGTTATAAATAGCAGACTGTTCAGGGTGCTGGATTTAGGACAATATATTTTCAACTCCAAACAAGAATCACGACTTAATTTGCCCAATGTATGGTCAACCGCCCCTTGCATTTAAGATGAGTTTTATTTGATTATGCAATGATACGAGTCCTGGTGAATAACATAGACTTGTGAAAAAATTTTAACTGATTAATATCCACCTAAAGCGGTGATAAATTAATTACAAATGTTGATTAGAAAACATTACATAGAGCGTAGACTTGTATCTTTTTGAATTATCCTTTGCTTCGATCAAATCTTTAGCGTAATGACGACGGAAGCAGGAAATAATCAAATGAATGGAATGATTAAGTCACGTCAAACATGGGAGTTCTGCTGCCTTCTTTGACCTTCAAAATAAAACCTTGTTTATTCATCCCCTCTATGATTTTGGTGTGATTAGCACCTTTTTCTCAGGTTAGAAATAACATAAATACCGATTAACACCAACTTATATAAGCATAAATATAATTTGATTTACCATAACTCTTCACAACTCAAATACCAATGATATTCCCTACTTTCAAAGCATATATGCTTCCAATTTTTTATTTTTTGAAAAAGTGTGGGAGTGGTTATGAGTTGTAGTTATTTTTGGAGCGTCATTATAGGAGTCTCCAAATTGTCTTGAACTTACGTGGTTTTCGGCAAACTCAGTTTTAACTAAAACTTTTTGTTATTCTATTTACACGCTATAATAATTATTAAAAAGTAAGTTACAATGTGATAATTATTATAAAGTAAGTTATAATCTAAAGCTCTTACACGGTACAGTTTTTAGTTTAAAAGTTTCAGTTCTAACCACACTTCTCAAACACCTTTTTATATGATGTTTGGGAAGTAAATTGGAACTGAGTGTTATAGTTAAAAGTACGGTAACATCGAGAGCTTTACGCTATAACATATAAGAATTTTATACTGTTTAAATTAAAACTGATGTGTTGAATCTGAAATAGCCAAAAAATATTAAATTACTCGGTCGGTGGACAAAAAACCTTAGTTCCCGTAAGGACGGATGAAAGTCTGGCACCGCTAGGCTACCACTTTTCTGGTTACAGTATGCTTTCAAATTTTCTAATTTGTACAACGTGATTACAATATCAGCTTGAGCTTTGTTTTTTTATATATTATGCTTTAGAGTGTAAAATAACTAAACACCACATGCATGGTAACGTGTCAATGATACTTACACCATCAAATATAGAATATGTATGTTTTACATTATCACATGGCTATATCAAATTGATAACTTCCACATATATAAAATTCTTTTGGCACCACTTTTACATTTTTCTATATCAACTTGGTGTGGTCGGTATGAATGAGTTAGCAATTTTTTTTTCAGCTCCATCTTTTTGCGTACTTTTCTAGTCTTATTTCAGCCTATAGTTTTCCCAATGAGAAACAACAACAAATCCCTCCATTAAGTCTATTATTTTATTATGAATCCCAAAAGACCAAATAAAAATGAAAATGGTTGCATAGTAACTTGTCTACCAAGGAAATTAAGTCAACTAATTCAAAAGTCTCCTATATTTGGCATAGTTATCCCGGACTTTTACTTGCTTTTTTTTTTTTCTCTTTTTTTTGGAGTAAATCTTTTTTCTTTTCTTTTCTTTTTTCCCTTTTTTTCCTCATTTCATTTCCCAACTTTTCCTTTACAGTGTTTGGGCACTTAGTCTCCTGTCGTAGTTTGGGCAAGTAATTCCCAATTAAGTTCCAAAAAAAAAAAAAAGACTCCCATTTCCAAAAACAAATATTTTCTTCACATTATTTTGCAAAATGGTCTTCCACTTCCATCAGCTCTCTTTGGTGGAGTGGCTTTCAATGGTCCACAGTCCATCGATTCTTTCCTCTTTGTCTCTTTATGTTCTTGTTTCCTTTCTCTT
>CAMOHE010022088.1:0-34822 GCA_946598075.1 Artocarpus hirsutus
GTTCTCTCAATTGGTTGGAAGGAGAGTCGCTTTGGGTTCTCTCAATTGGTTGGAAGGAGAGTCACCTTGAGGAAGAGCAGTACGTGTGAGCCCACCTTGAGGAAGAGCTGTACGTGTGAGCCCACACTCACTTTGATCGTGGATAGAGAATAGCAAAGAAGACCAGTTGGTTGAGGCTCTTCTGGAACGTTACTTCTCTACACAGATTTCGGGAGCTTTTCGGCGAATACAAGGTCAGTAAAATCAGGTTAATTTATACATATAGCATGTCAAACTTGTGTTTTAGAAAATATTCTAATTTAAAAATTTTTAAAATTTTGCTGCGTATTATTTTTCCAACACATTCAACAGATATGAATGTAAAGAGGATAACGATTTTGGTATATGAATAATAAATAACTTCTTTATTGATAAAAAACGTCTCCAAAAACCTACAATATTTTTACTCCTTAGGGCATATATATCTAACAACCATATCATGGGGGCGACTTCATAAGGTCACAAAAGAACTATGCCCATGAGGTGAGAAAAAGTTCGAAGCATAGGTGTTTGAACGTATCAACAAGTAGACTAGCCAAGAAGCTAGACATGAGGGGACAAAGATAACCTTTCTAGAGTCAAATGCCCATGGGATTCATTTCCCTCAAAATGATGGCTTGGTAGTTGAGGTAATGATTGGAAACTATGTTGTGCGTTGAATTTTGGTGGTTAATGGTAGCTCCATTGACATCGTTTATATAGACTTAAGTAAAATGGGAATTTCTTTAGATAATGCAATGCCAAACTCTTAGTCATTATATAGGTTTATAGGGGATAGTATCATCCTTGAAAGTGCAATTAAGCTGCCAATTACTATTGGGGAGAAACCAAGGATGATGATAGTAATGTCGAATTTCTTAATGATTAAACGTGGAGATCAATATAATACGGTGACAGGGAGGCCAACATTAAGGGCCTTAAAGGCCATAATTTTATCTACTAGGGAGTTGCCAAGATTAGGAGAAATTAGGACTAGTCAAGGCTCACTTATTTTGATGTTGTACATACAAATGCAAATCCTAGAAGAATGGAAGCAAGAATGGTGCATCAGTGACCCTCGAAGGAAGACATGGACCTAAGACTAGAGGAAGAGGTCATAGGAACTGAACTTGCCAAAAATCATGTAGAAGTAACAATAGATAAGGGAGATCCATCAATGGACCTGAGAATATGAGTTTTTAGTGTAAAGCTAGCAGGCAAACTCAAGGAATTCCTTAGATAAAACCTAGATATCTTTGCTTGGACTCATGAGGGCATGGTGGGAATAGACCCAGAAGTCACCTATCATCGCTTAAACATCAATCTAAGTTATCCCCCAAAAAGACAAAAGATGCAACCTCTAAACCTTGAGAGATAGGAAGTACTCTGAGAAGAGCTCGACGAGTTAGAAAGAAATGGGTTTATAAGAGAATCATACTAGCCTGATTAGATCTCAAATCCAATGCTCGTTCTAAAGCCAAATGGGAAGCAGGGAACATGCATAGACTTTAGTAATTTAAATAAGGCTTGTCCTAAGGACAATTTTTCTCTCTCATGGATAGATCAACAAGTCGACGCTACTACAGTGTAAGAATTGCTAAGTTTTATGAATGCTTATTTGGGCTATAATTAATAACTAATATACCCACGAGATCAAGAACACGCTTCCCTTAACACTGATAGGGGATTGTATTGTTATTTCATCATGCCCTTTGGGTTAAAATTGCTAGAGCGACATACCAACACCTAGTGAATAAAATGTTAGATAGGCAGGTTGAAAAGAAAATGGAAGTATACATCGATAACTTGTTGGTGAAATCCATGAAGGTGAGCTTAGACATTGCACATCTAGACATGATGTTACACATCCTAAAAGATTATAAGATAAAGCTCAATCCTTTGAAGTGTGCATTCTATGTGGCATTGGAAAATCTTTTAGGGTTCATGGTTAGCAAATGAGAAATTGAGGCTAACTCAAAAAAATCCAAGCATTATTAGACATGGAGGCACTGTAGAAGCCTAGAGACGTACAAAAGCTCACATGGTGTTCCACCACACTAACCATTTTATCTCAAGAGTGACTGATAAGTGCATGCCATTCTTGGATATCCTAAAAGGAAAAAAACCGTTTGAATGGATAGAAGAATGCAATGAGGCTTTCAAACGTCTAAAATAATACCTTGGATAGCCCCCATTGCTTTCTAAGAGGCTTTATTAGGGGAGAACTTATAGATCTATTTGGTTCTTTTACCTCATGCCTTAAGTTCTATTTTAATCATAAAAGAAAGGAGATCTCAATTGCTGGTCTATTATGCGACCAAGTGTTTATTCGATGCCAAGATCAGCTACCCATAAATGGAAAAGCTCTACCTCGCTCTAGTTGTGTCAACAAGGAATTTGAAGAGGTATTTTTTGGAACATATGGTCATAGTCTTGACTAATTACCCTTTGAGACAAGTGCTATACAAACTAGAAACCTTTGGATGATTGTTGAAGTGGTCAGTCGAGTTGAGCCAATATGACATCGAATTCAAACCTCGAATGACGATCAAGGGAAAAGCCCTAGCCAACTTTGTGGCTGAGTTCATAGCTCGATTAGGGGACATCAAAAAGGAAATTTAGAAAAATGACCAAAATGGGAATTATATGTCGATGACTCTTCAAACCAGCATGGTGTAGGCACATGGGTGATGCTAATAAGCCCTGAAACTTACAAGATCATAACAGTGGTGAGGTTTAAGTTCAAGGCTTCTAATAATGAGTCGAGTCTGAGGCATTGCTCATAGGTTTAAGGGTCACTTGTCATGTAAAAGCTGACCCATTAAAGATATATACTGATTCCTAGCTTGTTGTGAACTAAATGTAGATTGAGTACAAAGTTAAAGATGGGATAATGTTCAAGCATCTATGGAAGGCCAATTAAGAGCTTTCTGCATTTCAGTCTTGGGAGATCTGGCAAATACCTTGTATTGTGAACAACAACGTAAATGCTTTGGCTTGCCTTGTCACTTCCAAACACTCTAAATTGTTAAGATTTGTCCTTGTGGAAATCATAGAACTCCCAACCATTGAATAAGATGAAACAAAGGAAGGAATGGTTATAGATAAAATAGATAGTTGAATGACACTGATAATAGTGCATCTGTTGAATGGGGAGCTACCTAATGATCCCTTGGAGGCCAAAAAGACTTGTTATAGGTCATCATGTCACTTGCTAGATGTTGGGATGCTCTACTGTTACAAAACTCAATACCTCTTCTTCGTTGTCTCAATAAGGTCAAAAGGTTGATGATACTCAAAGAGATATATGAAGGTTTATATGGAAACCATTCTAGAGGACAATCTATAGCCCACAAAACACTAAGATAAGGATACTATTGGCCGACTTTGAATAAGGACGCCAATCAATATGCCTATAGATGTGATAAATGCCAGCATTATGCCACGGTGCTGAGGTCTTATCTTGAAAACTTGACATCGATCTTAAGCCCTTGGCCTTTGTGAAGTGGGGAATCGATATAATCGGTCCATTTATCACGGTGCCAGAAGGACTTATGTTTGCTCTAGTGGTGGTCGACTACTACACAAAATAGGCTAAAGCCAAAACATTCACAATGATTACGGAAGCACATTGCACAAGTTTTATCTAGTCTCACATCGTTAGCACCTTTGGTGTCCCCTACTCACTTGTCTCCGATAATGGTAAGCAGTCTAATAATATCAAAACAAAGAAATATTGCAATGACTTTAGTATCCATATGAATTTCTCAACCGTCATCTATCCATAGTCAAAGGGGCAAGTTAAGGTCGTCAACAAGATCATAAAGCACACATAGAAGAAATGTCTCGACGACTTTAAAGGATGATAGGTAGAGGAATTGTCAAACGTACTATGGGCCTATAGAGCCACGAGTAAAACTACTATGGGTGAGACTCCATTCTCTCACACTTATGATGCTGAGGCCATCTTACCAATATAAATGATTACCCTAACCAGTCGAGCAATGGGGAATGATGATTAAGAGAACTCTCGACTCATGGATGCAGAGCTTCACCTACTCAAAGAACAAAGGATAAACTCACAAATGCGCCTCATTGCCCATCTACAAAGGAAGGCAAGGTATAACAATTAGAAGGTATGCTATTTGAGATTTGGTTTTGAGAAGAATAACTCCATACAGTAATCCAACAAATGGTGGGACTCTTGGTCAAAATTGTGAAAGGCCTTATATAGTTTAAGACATCATAAGGCTAGGAACATACATATTGGAATCAATGGCAGGTCAACGTATCGATTATCCATGAAACGCCAAGAATTTATGCCTTTACTATTAGTAATGTAAAGTCTATCTTCACGACTTAACTCTATTATAAATAAATAAAACTCCAAGAAGTTCATTTCCTTAGTTTGTTTATTTTTTCTTTATTTACGTTTCCTTAGTTTGTTTATTTTTTCTTTATTTACTCCATTACTACTATGTCAAAAACTAGAGTTAAAAACTCTGTATTTGACATGGGGGTAAGAACTAGGGCAAGGTTTAAAACCCTCCTGAGTCTTAAAAGGCAATGCTTTGTGCCCAAAACCTCTATGTCCTTACTAAACATAAAGGAATGGCATACCTTGGAATGTTTCACTGAAATTTTCCAAGTTGTCAAAGCCATTACAAATTTCAAAGTTGTTGTTGTCTTGTAATCTTGATGTTAGATGTGATATGAATCAAGCATGAGGAAGAAGTATGGAAAAAAGTTAAAGAAAATACTACTTGTATTAAAGATGTTTGGGTCTTACAAAAAAATATGATATACAAAACTAAAAAAAAGGGGTAAAAGTACACAAGAACTTCATTTCTCTCCCCTTGTTGGAGCACCATTCCCTGCAGCGGTTAACTCATCAACATGAGTCAAGGCCTCTAAAGCGTAAAGAAATGACAAGTCCTAGCCAAGACGGGTGGCATGGATCTGCTCCATGATCTACTAGATAGCTAACTAAAGTTTTGACTAGCAATAAACTTTTTAGAGTCCTGGTACTTCTCGACTGCTTCCCTAACTACAGCTAAGACCAACCTAGCAAATTCTTCATTTTTCTTCTTCTTATCCTTAAGCTTCCCTTTGGCCATTCTAAGATTATCCTTAGTTGCTTTAAGCTTCCCTTCCTTTTTCTCAAACTCAGCAGTAAGGTCGTTGATTTGCTGGGAAAACTTGGTGGAATCCTGCTTCCCTGAGAAAAAGGGTCTCGACTTTAGCCTTCTTGTCCTTTGTGCCACTTGTCTTTCATCATGGAGGAGAGCTTTTAGTGCCTCAAACTCTAAGTGAGGAATTGCTATATCTTTAACCAGTAACACAATCTCCTCGTAAGAGATGAAGGTCTTCATCAAACCTACAAGAGAGTGACGAGGTTAGATAATGATCAGAAAAAGTTCAAACAACGATCAAAAAGAAAAGTTACGAAATACTTACATTGATCTGGCTATAGATATTGTCTCTATGGTGCTCAAGAAAAGGAGATTTCTTGGTCATAGCCCAATCATACTTGAAGATAAACTCATAAATAGCTTGGAAGGAGAGGCTAAAATCAGTGGAAAGGTCTAGCATATTCTCGACCTAGGCATGTGACAAGTTGCCCACAATGAAGTTCTTGTCTTTCATGTGACAGTTGGGTAGGAGGAGGATGTTCTTCTCTAGAGGAGAAAAGGGAATGTCCACGACTTTTGCCACTGAGGCCTTCTCCTATCGATGTCATCAACCTATTGTTTTTTAGGGCACAAGACATCGGTAAGGCAGCTACTTGAATCTTTCTTTGAGTCTCCCGTCGTCTTTGATAGGGCAACATCCCCTGAAGAGGAACCACTAATAGAGGCTTATGACTTCTTGGCCTAGGAGGGAAGCTTAAGGTTTAACATCCCTGCAAAAAAAGAAAAAATTACTATCATTACAAAGGAATAGCTCAACCACACAATAAGAAGATAAAATCCCTACCTTCTACATCCCCACCAAAGGGCAGTCAACCTAGGAAGACCCAATAGGGCTCGAGGAGATCTATTATCAACCCCAAAAGCCTTTTGTTCTCCTTCGTAAGGAGGTTTATGACCCACCTTTCTTCCTCCAAAAGGCCAACAATATCCCTAAGTCTATGTTGTCTTTGCAAAGAAAAGACAAGATGACGAAGAGCTGTACAAGAAAGGATCAAGTTAAGAAGAAAATAAGGCTAATGAAATTTAAGATAGACAACAGTAAAGATTTTGAGGCTTATTGGCAATCCTCCAGGTTATGTCAACCTCGTGCTTCCTACAACCATAACCCTCATGGCCATCGAGGGGATGAGTGTTGAAGTCCCCCTTCAATATGAAGAACATTTTCTTCCAATACTAGGTGGAAGTAGGAAGATCCAAGATGATTGGGGGGGGGGGGGGGGACTTTATCCTTCACTCGGCTATAGGCCCTAGCATAATAATAACACTTGGATGGTGACTAGATAATGTAGTAATAGCACATGAAAAGGTCCAAGCGAAGCGGAGTCTTAAAGTGCAAGTACCACAAGATCCACATCCTCGAAAGATATACCAAAAATTTGGAGAAAGCTACATGGGTGAGAGCTCATACTCACAGTAGAGCCTTTTCATGAAGGGGTACAAGGGAAAGGTTTGGTCGGTCATGACGCTCCAACTATACACAGCAATCTATCTAGACTGAGCAGCGTCTATGTGATGGTGCTCGTTACTCAAAATATCTTCTGACAATCTTACCTTTAGCAAACACACTATGAATTTCATGGGCCCTACAGTGGGGCTTGGTGGTCCTGGCATTGATTGAAAGGATCTCACTACTATAAGCGCCAAAGGTTTATCACGTAGTGGCCGATCCTGTAGACATCGAGCTCGAGAACCATGAATCGACCACAATTGGACGAGGATACTTTGGGTCTAGGATCACAATAGAAATAGGTATGGGGACACTATCCACCATGTCGTTGGCACTATATGTCGAAGGGACAGTGACAAAATCATCAACATTCCTGAAGATAGGATCATCCTTAGGGATAATGTCATCATGTTACCTAGAAGTCTCAACGGCCTTAGCAGCATCTAGGCATACTTGAGACAAAGACTCGACCTCTCGAGGACCACTATATGATGACATAATCTAGTAAAGAGAAAAAGAAATGTCAAAAGGCTACCTAATATCGAGAGGTCGACCTAATAACTAAAAGTCCCTAGTTGGCTCGTAATGAAATATGAGCCAGTCGATTTATCATCCATGCATTCAATGGTCGACTTAATATAAAAACCCAAAATCAATCGTATTCATCCCTAAGTCCCAAAAAATCATAACAAATAACTCTAAAAATGGCCTAAACAAGTATGTTTTTCTGCTTCTTAATTTTTTTTTTTTTACTTTGGTCTAATCTACTTTCACTACCATAAAGTAGGTGTCATCACAAAAACCTAAAATTTGTTGCAAATAATCTTTTTGTGACTACACGTAGTTGCAAAGTAGTAGTCATGAAAATTCGATTGCAATAACTATTTTTGAGATGACATTGTGTTGTGGCAAATGTATTAGCAACCACTATCATTGCAAAAATGTTGCGCCAACTAATTCATCATTTTCTTCACTCAACTAATATAGATTCAATATTTTGCAATGACATTTTTGAAATAAGTCATCGTAAATACTTTCTCAGATTTGGTGTAGCATAATGTTTTTACGATGACATTTTCAAAATGTTGTTGCTATTTTTTTTTTTGGTTTTGTGTCTAATATTTATTTACTTTTAAAATAGCTATAATATTATATCGAAATATATTTCTAATATTTTCTATTAAATTTTTAATATGTTATTTTTATTAATAGATTTTGTTGCAATATGTTTAGATGATAATAACAAAAATTAATATTAAAAAATACAAATGATAATAAATTGTTACCCTAGTAGAAAAAACCAAACATAATATCTAAAAATATTAAATAGTATTGATTTTTAAAAATAAAATACAATCTAATCCCCTAAATTTGTAGTATCATTGGCATCATCATCGTTGTCGTCAACATCATTTGGCAAAGGGTGAGGACCTATAGATACATAAGGTTGAGGATAAGTTAGAGGCAACAATTGGATATTAAGGTGCAACTGGGCTAGCAAGTTTATCATGTTCTTTTGGTTCTCATGCATTTGCAAGTTTGGCTCGTACAATCATTGCAAATATTCTTCCACACGCAAATCAAGACATGCCAAAGATTTTCCATTGACTAGGAGCCAGAGGATGAGGAAGCACCATAGTAAATCTTCAAGAGCTTTGGACCTACTCAAATTTTTTGCCCTCTATGTGTACCTAAAACCTGCTCCAAAATTCCCCCCTCATTAACAACTTGTGAAGATGAACCGATGATAGTGTCCTTTAGGTTGATCTCTCCTCCTCAATCTTATTCTACACAAATAAAAATAAACACATATTACAAATACACAAGCAAATTTGAATAAGAGAAGATAATATAGAAAGAATAAAAATACTTACAAAAGTCTGCTCTACTTGCGAATTAACCTAGGTGTAGCTATGATGATGCGTGTTGACCAAGTTGTCTATGGTAGACATCAGCTACTCGGTTGTTGTGTTGGCCTGTACAACATTTTGAATGTGTTAGACTTGTTTATGCGATTATCAAAATTAACTTATACAACAAATTGTAATTAAAAAAAAACTTACTTCATGTCGTGTTGCTGTATGTACGCTAATCGACTATGTAAGCTAGACCACTTTTAGTTGCCATAATTATTTTTATTTGTTTTTTACCTTTTCTATTCATAGTTATGTTCAACATTAACAAAATTGAAATTAGTATAAGTAATAAATCCCTAACTTAGCAGATGTACAATTACCTAAAACATGGCAGACATGAACCTATCGTAGCAAAGTTCTCAATGATTTGGAATCCAGAGGTTGCTTGAGGGGTTGGCTTTAAGTACACACTCATATTTTGCCCACCATGTTCTTTAAAGCAGTCATGCAAGTCACTCTTTCAGTCTCTATAGCATTTTGTTGTCTCTTTATTAACTACAGCACGGAGGATACCATCCTTGTAGTCCTAATCAAGGATGAACCAATCCTGCAATATATTCATATTAAGTAGTTATATTATGTTTAGCTTTAGGGAAGATTTATAACAATAAAGTTAGATGAATGCCAAAAGGCGTTCCTATATGGATCTCTTATGTTGGGTGTCTATATCTTTCTAGGAGTTGGGAAATGGCTCACAAATATTCTTGGTGTGAATGCTAATCATACTTTCAAACTAGGTACTGGACATTCTGTATCCCTTCTAGGTGCCTCCGTCCTCGTCAAATTTGACTTCAATCTTTTTGCACTTCTCCATGTATGCTGCAATTTTATGGCCCTTTGTTAACTTTATTTTGTTAATATCATATTAACTTATTGCAAAATAAAGCTAACAATTTTGTAATTAAGTTTTAACATATCCAACGAACAATGCGACAAAAATCTAATAGATCAGGTGGAGGCTATGGTCTCCTTGATGAGCCAGCACACGTAGCTATTGTACCAGACATAATGCCTATTAACAAATTAAAATTCATGCGTGTACATGCAAAATGAAAATATAAATGCACATCTACGTATATTGTTCTTGTGACTATCTAGTCAGTCACATATTAAACCACTATTAGTAACATGGCACAATTTTTTATTTAATTTATGAAATCTTATCAAATTTTATGATAATCTTATGTCCAATTTTTTTCATTAAATTTAAATTTAAATTTATTTTTTCATATCAATTACTTTTTAATTGAAATAATAGATTATATTATTTTATTTTAGAGTTGTTAATTAATTTTATAGATAAATTTTATTTCTTTTCTTTTCTTATTCTCTCTTCTATTGTAATTAATATAATTATATTTGTTAATTAATTTTTTAAAAAAATTTATTTCTTCAATGATTCGTTAAGGGGAATTTCACTTCTTTTATATTTGTAAATGTTACATTACTTATATAATTTTTATTTATATTAATTTTTTTTATCAAATAATATCCAAAATTTTATTCTAAATCATATAAAATACTTTAATTAATTAATTAATTAATTCTTAATTATAATCTTCTTAAATCATATAACATATTTTAATAAATTAAATTATTTTTAGGAATCAAGTTATTTTTAATAATTTAAAACTTAAGAGAACTAACTTAATTTAAAATTTGATCACCTTATAAACAACTTATAAACTAACTAAAAATAGTGACTAACTTACAAACTAAGACAGTTTAATCAATTAACAATATAGTAATAATAAAAATTACAATTGGAATTAAAACAATGTTACAATTCTAACAACTTATATAAATAATAAAAATTTCACCAAAATTATGATTCTACATTTTATCATGACAATAACAATCATAACATCAAAAAAACATTGAATTCAATTATAGCCATCACAATAACATCCAATTAAACATTTTTACCATAAACCGATCCAAATAAAACCACATTCTACATTACAACCACATCCCAATACCCAACAAAAAAAAAAACCAATCCAATAGCCAAAAAAAAAACCAATCCAAATACAACCACATTCCACATTACTCTTTTTCAACATTTTTACGAACTTATTGGAATTTACACTTAATAAC
Source organism: Artocarpus hirsutus (assembly GCA_946598075.1). Classification (NCBI taxonomy): domain Eukaryota; kingdom Viridiplantae; phylum Streptophyta; class Magnoliopsida; order Rosales; family Moraceae; genus Artocarpus; species Artocarpus hirsutus. Next base: position 10,671 of record CAMOHE010022088.1, read on the forward strand.
ATAATCAAATAACTTAATTCAAACCCTTATAAACTTTTGCATAACCACAATCCATAAATGAAACCATTAAAAAATTTGAAACTTACTCAATCCAAAACCCACTAAAATCGAGGGTTGGAAAAATAGGAGTGGCAACAATTGAAGGTGAAGAACGATGACAGGCAGCGATGGTAGAAGAAGTAGAGGAGGAAGCTTAGTTTTTGGAATTTTTGTTGGTTTAGGGGGCGAATTTTTTTGGAGTTCCTTGGAGATTTTGGAGATTTAATGTCAAATATAGAAGAAAGTCAAAAAGAAATGGGATTTTAGGGGTTTGGGATGGTTATCTACCTAAAAGAAGGAGAGAATCAAAGAGAAAGGCGAAGGGAAATTAGAAAAAATGGGGAAGAAAGGTTTTTTTTAGTTTAATTTTAAAGTGTTTTGCAACAATATATGTCCTTGCAAATAATCACCATCTCATCGCAAATAATAGCCCAAAACAACACCATTTAACTTATGCAAGGAAAAATTTAGAAATTGAAGGGGTGGGGGGAAGATTCTGGAATCACCTTTTGCAACAACTTTTGTCATGTAGTTGAAAATATTTTTTAGAAACCACCAAACCCAAGGCCAAAATTTTTGCAAAAAAGTTGAAAATTAAAACATATATACGACAACATATCACCACAAATACACACTGTCATAAGTACCTTTCACTCTATAGAGCTAGTTGTACTTCACCTACATTTGCGATGAAGTGTCATCGTAAATTTGTATGGATTTGGTGCAAACATCACTCACTCCAGAGTACTTTATGGTGCCTACTTATTTTCAACGACAAGTCATCGCAAATATCAATAGATATTCAGTAATACTTTTACGACTACTTATCATCACTAACACTCAATTATATACGATGACGAGTCATTGCTATTATATGTTGCGATGACATGTTGTTGCAAAAAACTCTAGTATTAACGACAACAAATGTCGTCGGTAATGATGACATTGCCAAAGGCCACTTTCTATTAGGGTTTTATAGGCAGCAAATAGAGAAAATGCAAGATAACGAGAATTAGAAAGAAATAAAACTCAAAAAAACTTGAACAAGTGTGAAAGTTTCAGAGACTTACTGTTTTGAGAATTTTCTAAAGATTGCTCAAAAAAAAAAAAAGCTCAATAAGACTACTTGAAACTTTTTCTTGATCAGGGAAGGTGATTAGGAGTAGGAAACAATAACAAAATACTCGAGAGAAGAAAGCCTAGAAATTAGAGAGGAAGATGAAAAAGGATTTTGGGGAATTTAGGAAGATTTCTTCAAAACTCTAGAAACAAAATGAAACAAATGGGTTTTGAAATCTGTAATATATGCTCTTGTGAGGGAAAGATCGGAGTCGTCGAATGTGAGATCGCAAATCTAATACTCAAAGATTGAAGCAACCAAAGGTTTTCATCCAATGACCAATACTTTGGGTGGGAAAATCCATTGATGATCTGACAGCCCAATTTGAAATCCCTTGAGATTTAAGTGACATCGGATATAGGAATATGACAGTTGTCTTAGTTGATGTGATAGTTTGGTTGCCCTAGTAGTCAAAGTGCTAGATAAATAATCATGGCAATGGTCAAATGCTTCACCAATAAGCAATTCTAAAGGACACATCTTGAGTCCTAGACAATGGGAGACTTGCCACAATGTCGACTACTAAAAGCGTGAAGTAACTCACTAAGTTACTCCATGCTTAGGGGACAATTGTTGCATGTGAACTCAGTAGCCCAAGGCCCAAAGCTAAATTAAGAAAGAAGCTCGATTTATACCGTTACTCCTAGAAGGCTAGAGGTTGAGACAACCAGCTAACCTTATCCTAAGAGAGTGAGAGTCAAGCTTAAAATAAGGGGGACATCATGTCCTCTACTCTTAGCTATTTATGTATAATTCTAAGAGAAACAAACAAGCATGGGTGAGACTAAAAGTCAAGATGGTGTGCTTGAGTTGTAGGCCACTAGCAAGAAATTCAATACATTCTCCACGTGTGTAGGGGCATCGTGCCCAAAAAGAATGTGCTGACATAGGACAGGAAGTTTCCCCTCCATTTGGTAATATTTTAATTGTTATTATTTCAACATTGCAATGCTATATAATAGGTTATAGAAAGGAAGGATAGGGGGCTTCTTCTCCTTCTTCCATGTCGATAATCTTTTCTGCCAAAAGAGATATTATGTAATTCATGTAATGCCCTCTTACGGGTGTCATAGGAAACGTTGCTTTTATTATTAAACTTAATAATTACAGATAAGAAATTCAAAACAATTAACAACACTTAGAGAAATATCCTAGGAACACATGCATATATATTTTTTTCGAAAAAGTAAAACTAAGAAACCAAAATCTAGAAATACAATTTTGTATTCAACAAAACATAAATTCAAAAAAACATATCACAAACAAAATTGTGTCTCAAATAAATAAAAATGTGGAACATAATATATAAAATTTTTGTTTGAGTTTAAATCCTTTTCATGGCATGACTCCATTTCTAATCCAATACTCTTTGCACATACGCCCGTCCTTGTCCTCTATTCTAGTCAACCTATATCTTATCCTTGTCTACAATATGATATAAACTAAGTAAGTATAAGCTTAGTAAGTATACATTCCTATCTTACAACATAAAATATTTCATAAGATCATTATATAATATTGTAATCATAATTATGGTATTGCATGAGACATAAGTTTATATAGAACATATCTTTTCATTTAAACTTCCATATTAAAACATGATTCATTTATCTTTAGGGGCCCAAGCTTTTCACTATTAACATCATATGTGTGCAGTCATGAGAAGAGTAGGGTAGCTAGTCCTAAACCAAACATGACAAGTCCAAACCTTCAGGACATCATAAACAAAAGCATAAACATAGGATATGTAACACTCATTCAAGTGATAAACATATATATATATATATAAGCTTTAACATTCCTTGTCATAAAAAAAATGTTTTAAACTTTCTTGTTGTAACCAGAGTTTTCATGAGAATATATATTAAAAACAAAATTAAAAATTATCATAAAACATATTCTCAAAACTTTTTCGTAAACTTTTATCATGTTGCAAGTGAGAACGTACTCACTAGACTTGCTTGCTTATTAAACCTTAAATTGGGTGACATTTCTGTGGTTCTCAGTGTGCTCGTTTAAACCTTAAAGGGTCCAGCTCAACCAACCCCCTCTGAGATGATGTTCCACTTACTCGTCCAACCTAGCAAGTGACTACTACAGAGCATAGCACTGTTGACGTCCCTAGGCTAAGCACCTACTAGTCTGGTTAACTAGTGAGGGTGCCATCATTGTCCACTTCCTAGGACTCTTTTGGTGGTTCCCTTGGATTGGGGTCACCCAAGGCTAATGAAGAGCTTGGGGACGTGATTAGGTTGCTTTACCCACCAAGCCAGCTCTGGATTAGAGGTCTGCCTTGAGTTTTTTTTTTGTTTTTTATGTTGTTGTCAAGCTCATCCTGACTTCAAAATTTTCTTCCAAACATGTCTTCGAGGGTGGTGCCCTAGCAGCAATGGTAGAGGTTGATGGAGGAGCTCTACCATTTTAAGGCCAAGGGAGTCATCAGGTCTAAAAGGAAAAGGACCAAGGAGCCTGAGCAACTCGTCGTCGCCAATGAGACTAAGGGACTCGTCAAGTTAGGGGTATGACAATACTCCTACTGCCACTGTCGTTGTCTCATTGTCGAATGCAGACCTGCTGAGGAGGCACAGCCATTGCACCCCTTGATGTTCCAAGCCATTGAGGAGGCTATGCTAGATAAAGAATTTTTTGTGGCAACTTGGGAGAAGACATTCTTAGACTGCTTTTGCTCAGCCTTCAAGCTCACTGTCCAGGTATGCCCAGTTCATATCCTAACCTCTTTATTACTTGGTTGCTTTTTGGGATTCTAACATTTTTCTTGTAGGCCTACTTGTATCTAAAGATGGTCGACTTCATATCGGAGCATTCTTTTCACATTGGGTGGAGAAAAGCCGACAAGGGCACCGAGGAAAAAGACCGAGTAGAGAAAATGTTTGAGGAAAAAGAGGCCAAGCTTTCTCAAGCAAGGGCCGAAGTAACTTATGCTGAGAAAGAGGCTAGGAAAGCTCAAAAGGAGGCCAACTAGGCATAGACTGAAGCGGAATAGGCTTAGGCCGCCTTCCTAGACGAAGCAAATAAAGTCCAAGCCACTTGGGATGAGCACGAGCTATTCTTGAGGGAGTAGGAGGGAGGAGCTACTCGGTAGGCTGGCTTAGGTAGTGGAGGAGTTCAAGGGCTTCATTGACTACATGGACAATTATTATCTCATGATGAAGGAATTACAAGAATACCTTCTACAGCACCATCTTGAGGCTGCTACTTTTGATTGGTCGTTCATAGACGAGCCTGGGGCTAGCGAGGAGGAAGAGAAGGCTGAGGAAGTTCAAGCACTAGGAAGGTAGGACACAGTCGTCAACCCAAATGCCGAGGACAGCGAGATAGGGGCCTAGAGCTGAGCCTTTTTTGTATTCTTCTTCTTTCTCCTTTTTTTATTTTCTTTTGTATAGGTTTAGGAGGTACCTAGTCATTTGCACCTCCCACAAACATTAATTAAATTTTCTTTTTCCAAGTTTAGTGTTTCTTGGTCTTTTACTTTTATTTTTCCCAAGTTCAATGTTCCTTTCATTTTTCCCAAGTTTAGCGTTCTTAGGGTTACTTTTATTTTTCCCAAGTTTAGTGTTCCTTAGATTACTTTTATTTTTGTTTGGCCCAACAAGAGAAGTGTCCACTTCTCAAACTCTTATGTTCAAGAACGCTTACTTGGCAAGTCCAATCTAGGCTGGCTACGACGGCGCATAGTACCCTATGCCCCTTTAGACTTGTTTAAGTTCTTTAAGACTTTTACAAGTCTAGTTGTAGTCAGGAGTTAAATTCCTTGGGTCATCACCAGGTTGATGTGACTGTTGGTTGGGTCGCCCATGACGTATTTGACTAGTGGACTACTGTTTCAAGTCCACTTGTGATCGACATATGTGCCGACTAGCCCCTTAGTTGGGAGTTAGAGTGGCCTTCTCCTGTTTAGGAGTTATGGCCTTTTTGAAGTGTGAATTGCTTGAAGGAATTCTTTTGATGTTTGTTTTTCATTGATTTTTCTTTTTTGTACATCTCTCTACTCTATTTGGTAGATCTTTTAGTTGCAAAAAGAAGTTTAGGGTAAGAGATCAGTAAAGGTGCTATGGCTCCTATGAACAATAAAATTTCTTTTAGTGCTCTACGTTCCAAGGGTAGCCTAGCAGATGTCCTTCCATTTCAGCTATATTGTATGTGCCTGGCCTGATAATACTAACCACTTTGAATGGACCGTCCCATTTAGGTCCAAAGGAACCAAACTCGGGCTACTAGACAATGACTTTCCTTAGGACTAAATTACCAACTTTAAAGCTTCTCGAATGGACCCGCTTGTTGTAGTACTGAGCAATAGCTTGATTCTGAGTGGTAGTGTAGATTAGGCCTTTGTGTTAGACGTGTGTGCCCTAAGGAATAAAAATGTAATATGTTTTTGGAGACATATTTATCAATAAAGAATTTATTTATTATTTATATACCGAATCTTGTCCTCTTTACATTCATATTTGTTGAATGCAAGTTAAGCAAACAAAAGTCTGACACAGTCAGTCTAAACCTCTAAGAATTAGGCATATGATGGGTAGGTTATGCGGAAGACACGATTCTTAATGTGACAGTCTAAATCATAAGATCTGTAATTGAGGGAATAAAGTTGTTATTCATACAAAGATTTTTATGTTCTTTATGCCCTTAACAGGAGATGGTTTGTCTTGACCATCAGAGGTTAACTCTACGATAGAAACATTGGTACATTGTCATAGGTGACGATGTGTTGGATCCAGACATAAAGTGAATTAATTTGGATTAATAATTCTATCTCGGCAAATTGATTTACTTTAGACAATCATTTACATTGTATCTTAATCTTGAGATGAATAGTGGGCTTATTGTCTTGACTAATGTCTTTTGATGTACTAAAGTGTGACATCCACATTTCAATAGTAGCACACATGATAGTACATTGGAGGCATGACTCTTGATAGCGTAGACCTGTTATTCATAAATATAGAATCAATAGCTTTTCTTTAGGAGTAGTGATATCATTTTATATGCATTATCCTATAATTGAAAAACTAGAGTGCTAAACCATTTGGATACATAGGTGTAACCAAATGGTATGCTATCTTTGGATGGTAAGTTTTCCAACGGTGAGATAATGGAACGTAAGATAAAAATAATTGGAAAGGTAAAACCAAACTTGTCCTTAAGCCGATTATGGATGATCCTATGGGCATATGATACACTATGATATGTCATGAACACTTAGCTATTCGGGCCTCGTAATTCTATATAGTTCGAGAGTGCAACTCCAAGCTTTTAGTAGAGCAACATTGGAGTTGATAATTATAAAATGCATATTTAGGATATTGGGTTTCATAATTATCGGGAGCTTGAACTATATAGGTCCATCAGGTCCCCATTGCTAGCTCATAAAAATCCTATAATGTCACGATGCGTTTTTCCAATAATTGGTCACATTTGTCAGATTTATCAGATTGGTTAAAATTTGATAAAACAGATAATTCATGTTTGTTTATTAGTTGAATTATTTTTGTGATAAAATTAATTCAAGATAAACTTATTGAATTATCAAGATCAGATAATTCATGTTTGTTTATTGGTTGGATTAATTTTGAATTAATTGAAGATAAACTTGTTAAATTATCAGGAATATTTATTTTCCTAAAGATTATCTAGATATGGTTGTTTTAATCAGATAACTTTTCTATTTAGTTATTTGTTTAAAAACCGAGGCTCTATCCCAAGAATCTCTTATGGGAAAAAAAGATTCATAAGGAACTTTTTATCGTAAGTTTGGTAGGCCGATCTTTAAGTTCAGCCTATAGATTGAGTAGGTACGGTAGGCCAATCTGCCAGTTCGGCTTGCCAATTGGGTGATAAAAGGATCACATGTTTTCACGCAAATTTTATTAGATGTTGATTCTTATTTGATTTTAATTCCAATTTTTTAGGCCTTATCTGATAATGACTTACTCTCTGAGCCGAACCATTATGAAAGGGGAGTGAGCCTCTTTATTATTTAGATCAGTTGAGAAATCTTGAGTGAGACTTTGCCAGTGAGACTCTGAAACTCCCTAGAGAGCTATCATTCACAAATCACAAATTATAGCTTTGGGTATTTCTCAATTAATTAGAAGGAGAGCCACCTAGGGAGAAGCTAAACGACGTGAGCCCACTCTCACTCTGATCGTGGATAGAGAATAGCAAAGAAAGCTAGTTGGTTGAGGTCCTTTTGGACCGTTACTTCTTTTCATTGATTGCGGTAGCTTTTTGGCATATACAAGGTTAGTAAGATCTAGTTAATTTATGCATGTAGCATGTCAAACTTGTGTTTTGGAAAATACTCTGATATAAAAAATTTTAAAATTTCACTGCGTACAATTTTTCCAGCAATTATTATCAAATCCATGGTTTTTACATAAATTTGCAAGTTTGTGATCATGCTATACGTATAAATTATGTGATCTTGATCTCTCCTATGGTTGAATTTAATTTTATAGAGAGTTGGCTTTCTAGGGTTTCTATATATTTTTATGTTGTCATGGATTATATGGTGAATGTTTATTAATTAATTATGGTTGATTAAATTATTATTAAATTATTTATTAATTAATTAATTTATCCTAGTTATGGCTCCTTATCTAGGTTTTTCATGTAATTAGATAGCAAACTATCATCTCTGTCTAAGAATTATTATTTAATTATAAATTTTTAAGAACTTTGAAATTAAATAATCATTCAAAAAAGTTGGATCTAGAAGATGGATGATAGTGTTGATGATAGTGTTCCCAAGTATTTCTTCAGTCTCTAATTTTATGTTTTTGAATTATGGAAAATAAAATAGATGACTTACATTAAAAAATTGTATTTTCTAGAAATGAGATCTCTGCTCTGTCAGTATGCTGAACCCTCTAGTTCGGCAGGCCGATGGTCACAAGATTGATAGACTAGACTTTAGGTTACGAAGGCTATCCCTAGGGTAGAAATCAGGTGGCTCTAGCAGTAGGCCGAACTTTCTAGTTTGGCAAATCGAATTGTTATGACCAGCAAGCCAACCTGAAAACATCCACAAGCTAGAGGGTCATGACCGACAGACCGATTATACAGATTGGCTTGCTGGTTAAGAGATGGGAATTTTTCAAAAAAGGTGCAATTTTTGATGCAATTTTAAAAATTATTCATGCATGTTTTTAAAATAAAACCTTGATTTCAAAAGATTGAGTAGGAGAAGTTTATCGAAGAGAGGACCTAAGGCCTCCATTGTTGGTCCATGGAGCACATGGTGGTTTCGACCCCCAGGTAGGGACTTCATCATGTACTGGGTTGGATCTCTAAGAGGATAAGGTATTTTAGCATGATTTATCATTGCACACCCCTAGGTGGTGATTATGTTATCTTTTGAACAATGTGCCTTCAAAATCGGTCCCTAAAACTCCTCGCGAGTTATGGAAGGGCAAGAAGACGTCCTTAAACCATATTTGCATATGGGGATGTCCAGCTCATGTCCTGTTTAAGGATGCAAATAAGTTGGAAGCAAGTTTGGAAGTTTGCGTGTTTGTAGGATATCCAAAAGGGACTAAAGAGGGTTATCTTTTATAACCCAAAGGAAAATGAAGTCATGGTCTCAACTCATGCAACTTTCCTAGAGGAGAGTTACATGGACAACTTTAAGCCTCGAAGTAAAGTGGTGCTTAAGGAGTTAAGAAGTGATCCAATCACTCCAGAGGTTCTGAATGAAACCGTTTCGATCAGTGTAGAAAAATCAAACGAACCCGAACAACAACCTATGGGGCTTCGGTATAGTGGGAGGATTAGGCGTCAACCTGAAAGGTATATTTTCAATAGGGAGGCCTTCTTGGCTAAACCGGATAAACATGATTGGGATCGTTATATTTACGTAGAAGCTATGAAGGATGTTGATTTGAAACTCTAGATAGAGGCCATGAACACAGAGATAAAGTCTATGGAGACTAATCGGGTCTAAGAGCTTGTGGATCTTCCTGAAGGGGTAAAACCCATAGGGTGTAAGTGGGTCTACAGGAGGAAAAGAGGAGTGGATGGAAAGATCAAAACCTTTAAGGCTAGACTGGTAGCTAAGAGTTATACACAAAAGGAAGGAATCAATTACGAGAAAACCTTTTTGCCTATAGCCATGCTTAAGTCCATTCGGATTCTCTTGTCTATGGCTGCTGCTCTCGACTATGGGATTTGAAAGATGGATGTCAAGACAGCTTTTCTAAATGGCTATCTTGATGAGTCCATTTATATAGAACAACCAGATGGGTTCAAACTCAAGGGTCAAGAGGGTAAGGTTTGTAAGCAGCTAAAGTCAATATATGGACTTAAGCAAGCTTCCCATTCTTGGAACATAAGGCTTGATCAAGTGATCAAGACTTATGGTTTCTCACCAAATGTGGATGAACCATGTGTGTACAAACACATTAAGGATGGGAAGGTAGTTTTTCTAATGCTCTATGTAGATAACATTATGCTAATTAGCAATGACGTTGGGGCATTGTCATCGGTTAAACTATGGTTGACCAAGCAGTTTGATACGAAGGACTTGGGTGAGGCTAATTTTATTCTTGGATTCCTGATTTTTTCAAATAGAAAGAACAAAATGATAGCTTTGTCACAAGTCAACTACATAGATAAAATTCTCAAGAGGTTCGCAATGCAAGATTCCAAGAAAGGTGGGCAACCATCTAGGTCTAGAATTACTCTTTCTAAGAAAGACTCTCCAAAGTCTAAGGAAAAAAGAGAAGACATGAAGAAGGGGCCTTATGCTTCAACAGCGGGTAGTCTCATATATGCCATGCTTTGCACACAACCGAAAATTTGTTATACTGCGGGATTGTAAGTCGATTTTAGGTAGACCTAGGACTAAACTACTAGGTTACGATAAGGCATATTTTCAAGTACCTGAGAAGGACTTGAGGGTTTATGCTTCTATATTTAGGTGAGGACTTAACTCCTCTAGGATACACTGATTTGGATTTCCAATCCTGCCTAGATTCAAGGAGATCGACTTTGGGTTTTGTGTTTACTCTAGGTGACGGTGCCATCAGTTGGACAAGTATGAAGCAAGATTGCATTTTAGATTCAATGATGGAGGCCGAGCATGTGGCAACTAATGATGCTTCAAAAGAAGTAGTATGGCTCTACAAGTTCCTTAGAGATCTTGAGTTAGTTCTTGGTATGGATAAAGCGGTATCGTTATACTATGATAACAGTATGGCAGTAACTAATGCTAAAGAATCAAGATTTCACAAGAAGAGTAAGCATATTGATCAAAACTATCATGTAATAAAGGACTTTGTAGGGGATGGGCATGTCATGGTGTGCAAAATCATGTCAGAGGATAATTTAGCTAATCCATTCATGAAGACACTTACTGAGAGAGTCTTTGAAAGGCATATGGAAGCTATGGGGATGCAAGATTTGTCATATTTACTCGCTTAGTGCAAGTGGGAGATTGTTAGACATGTATGCCCTAAGAAGTAAAAATGTAATGTGTATTTAGAGACAATTTTATCAATAAAGAATTTATTCATTATTTATATACCAAATCTTGTCCTCTTTATGTTCATTTTTGTTGAATGTATGTTAAGCAAACAAAAGTCTAAAACTTTTGGTCTAAACCTTTAAAAATTGGGCATATGATGGACAGATTATGCAGAAGACACGATTCTTATAGTGACGGTCTAAATCATAAGATTCGTAATCAAGGGAATAAAGTTGGTCACTTTATTCATACAAAGATTGTTATGTTGGCTAGATCCCTAACTGGAGATGGTTTGTCTTGACCATTGGAGGTGGACTCCACAAATGGAAACATTGGCACATTGTCATAGGTGACGATGTGTTAGATTGGGGCATAAAGTGAATTGATTTGGATTAATAATTTTGTCTCAGCAAATTGATTCACTTTAGACAATCATTTGTATTGTTTCTTAATCCTGAGATGAATATTGGGCCCATTGCCTTAACTTATGTCTTTTGATGTAGGAAAAGGTGACATCCATATTTTAATAGTGGTACGTATGCCGTTATGTTAGAGGCATGACTCTTAATAGCGTAGACCTATTTTTCATAGGTATGGAATCATAGCTCCTCTTTAGGAGTAGTGAAATCCTTTTATATGCATTACCCTATAATTAGAAAACTGAAGCGCTCAACCATTTGAATACATTGGTGTAACCGAATAGTGTACTATTTTTGGATGGCAAGTTTTCCGGTGGTGAGATAATGGAATGTAAGATAAAAATAATTAAAAATATAAAACAAAACCTGTCCTTAAGCCGATTATAGATAATCCTATAGGGATATGATACACTATAATATGTCATGGAGACTTAGCTATTCGGGCCTCGTAATTCTATATAGTTCGAGAGTGTAGCTCCAAGCTTTTAGTAGAGTAGTGCTGGAGTTAATAATTATAAAATGTATATCTAGGATATTGAGTTTCATAATTATCGAGAGCTTGAACTATATAGGTCTATCAGGTCCTTTTTGCTAGCTCATAAAAATCCTGTAATGATACAATGTGTTTTTTCAATAATTGGTGACTTATGTCAGATTTATCAGATTGGTTGAAATTCGATAAAATCAGATAATTCATGTTTGTTTACCAATTGAATTATTTTTGTGATAAAATTAATTCAAGATGAACTTATTGAATTATCAAGATCAGATAATTCATGTCTGTTTATCGATTGGATTAATTCAAGTGAGAACGTACAACTTGACTTGCTTGCTTATTAAACCTTAAATTGGGTGACATTTCTGTGGTTCTCGGTGTGCTCCCCTTTTGAAATGTTTATATCATTCATTCATATAATACATGAAATTAATATTCATCTTCATGCTATCATTTAATATCATATTATATCATCATATATCATGCTTAACAAAACAAAGCAAGTTTGATCCACAAACATGCGTTTAGAGTCAAGAAACATAAAGACAAAAAACTTAACCTTTAATCACTTACAAAAATTAATCTCAACTTATAAGCATGAATAAATTGTAAGAATTATTTCCTAACATAGCTAACATATATAAACATCAATCAAATTTTCTTCTCTTGAAAATTTTAATCCAAACTATCTTTTTCCAATTTTTTAAAACATTCAAGTAAATCTGCCAATAATAAAAACTACCTAACCTTTAAGGATTCATAACCCTATATCTTTCAATTCACATTCATTAAAGCATGAAAATTTGTAGAAATAAAGTAACACATATATATAAAGCTCTAATTTTTCTTTTGCCATAAAAATTTCATTTAGTAATTAAAATAGATCATAAAATCAATATTACAAAATTTGCCAACAAATTCTAGGTAGTGAGCAATCCTATTAAGATGTATGTATTAAATTATTTACACCATAAAATAATTTATAAAATTACTACACATAATAGATGCATAAAATCATAATATATCTAAAATTCAACTTCAAACAAATTTGGAGTAATTCAAAATGCACGCTCAAATTTAGAGTTAATATTAACACTAGACATGCTAAACAGCGAACATATTACATTTAAACATTTGTATAAAATCAAATATGCATGATATGGTTTCAAAATTTTTATGTGATATGTTTAACATATAAATATAAGTTTGAAAAATAGTAAATCATACAAAACACATTTAAAAATATGATTTATCATCTCATGAATTATATAGAGTATATCAGGCAGACATTTATAACCACTGAATACTTGAGAATCAACGAATTTTATCTTAAAATATAATAAGGATATGCAACAAAAACCATATAGACATTTAGTTAACATCTAAACAATCACTATATTTTTTATAGAATCGAAAGATGCTTTTTGCCCCATAAAACAGACTCTCCAAGACACAAATACAAATCTGCCAACAAATAAAATTTCGTGAGCAATGTTTGATTAAAAGATCATAACCCTAAAAATATTTTGGACAAAAATTTATAAATAATCCTAGATATTCCTAACATATATATGCACATCATATCCAAAAAACGTAGCAAAATAAAATCATTTGGTTTCAAAACATTAAATACTTTCATGATATCATATAAACATAAATACTTTCAACCATAAAATAACATTGTTTGTTTATTATATCATGCAAACATAAATACTTCATTAATTCCATACAAACACACATGCATATACATTCACCACACAAAAGATTTTTTTTTTAACAAAATTTGTCAGAAAACAATATATATCAATAAAAAAAATTCAAAACCATAAAAATCTTTACATCATACCTTAAATTATTATGTTTTCGTCAACAAATACAAAGACTTGCACATAAAATCTCCAAAAAGAATTCCTTCTACTTTGGCTTGAAAGAAAAGAAGAGTAATGAATTCTTTGACCGGGAAAATCTTGAAGAAAATAAAATTCCAAACTAATGGCATGTGAGGTTTACAGAAGAAAAGGGAGCATAAAAGCATTGAGGAATATGAGAAAAGATGGAGGCAAGCAAAAGGAACAGAAATAATTTGTATACTGAAATCACATATTTATAAGCATAAGTAACCATAGTCCTAGTCTAATTAGGCTTTCCCCCTTCTTTTTTAAATAAGTGTATTCCTAATCTAATTAGGTTTATCCCTTTTTAAAAAAAAAAAGAGCCTAATCCTAATCTATTTAGTTTTTTTTTTCTTTTTTTTCTTTGTCTTTTTTTTTTCACCATGGCAAAAGCCTTTTTTTTCGTTTCTTTTACACTTAATGAAGAGTAATATTAACATAATAAATATAATATAATATAATATAATATAATATAATATAAACGTTATATAATTATAATTATAATATAAATAATAAAATATAATATAATTATAATAGATAATTATTTACACACAACAATAATGTTTGCTTCGATGACCTCAAAAATATTAATTTATACATTATTCTTTTAGGCACTTTATATTATCTAAATTTTTTTAACGCCATAATAAATATGTTACATATATAATTATCATGGCATCATAAATATTACAAAAATAAGAAAATATTCAAAAAAAATTACGCCATCGTTAAGAATATAACTCTACTACATATATAACTCTAAAAAAACTATGTCACACTTCGATGTTCATTATTTTTTTTTTGACATGAACATCCTAAACACATCGATTTAATGTGGCCCTCACCTGCGACATTACTAAATAAAAAGTTAATTTTCTTAATATAAATTATAATAGCACTTAAAATATCACATTTTAATATTAGACTAACATAAGTGTCCGTAGAAAAAAAAAAGGCGGGTATTACAATTTGATCAACAAAGAAAGAAATGAGTGGATGTAGCTCATTTATAAGTGAACTACAGTAAAGCTCACTGTCTCTAATTATTTTCAGTACTTTTTATTAGGATTGTTAATGATAGCTATGAGTGTTTTGTAAGGATCCTTATTGACTACTTTCCACCGTCAACACTAATCTCTTTAGTAGGAAATATGAGTAATATTCTGATCCATTTAATAATTTGAATTTGCTTTGATCACTTTTGTTTAAAAATTCAAACTTATCCATCCAACTCTATAATGTTTGAAATTTCTCATTAAAGTGACAAGCCGGACCTTTTCGACTTTCTTTTACACTTCTTACTATCGTTGTGCATCATGATTTTTGTTGAAATTATCATAAGAAATTTCAATTTTGAGTGGCATGTCAAATTTTTATTCCACTTGAGAAGACATTTAAAAAAAATGAATAGATTTTAATTATTGTTGTACTAAATGTTGGAGTTTCAATTATGTTTTTATTTTTTACATTTTATTTTCAAAGTTGGAGGTGAGTAATTTAATCTCTTAAGTATAGAATTATTTCTCGATCAGGTCTGCAACCACATTTCTTTTATAATTCTCAGAACACAATGTTGGTAGTTATGGTATTTAACGTGTGCAAATAGATTTCAGCGAATCTAAAGGTTAACGAGACATTTGTTATAATTAGAAAATAGGTCCATTTTTTATGCATATTTTATATGTCTCAAATGATATTAGTTAAACTATTACTAGGCAATTATACATTATGACATTATGTTAATTACTATGATTGTGAATATGTTGATACAAGTTTGACACGTGCATTAAAGAGGTGACAATTCAGATAGGAAATATACAAATAGGTGTATCATTTAAATTTTATAAATATAATATTGACACCTAATAAAAAGTGATGTGTATGAGAATTGCAAATGGCTACCGAAAATATAATAAATTGTTGACTAGTAGGAGTAGCCAATAAAAAAGGCTTTTTTTTTTTTTTTTTTGAAATTTACAAGATAGAACAACGAAATAAATAAAAACAACTATATGAATTCAGTTATTTCGCCAATATCATATTATTTATTTCAAATACAAACATTCAAAGTCAATTTTACATTTCTTTGTTTTCCAATATCTTAGATTTGCCAAGCATATTTCACATTTGAGCCATTCTTCCATTTGCCTATATAAAGGTGACTTGGCTCATAAACAATGACGAATGCAGAGAACCTTAAGGCCAATGTCAAAGCATTGCATTAGCTAGAAGACGACGTCAGAGAAAGAAAAGAAAAATCGTTAACAAACATATAAAGTGAGAATAGGCTTCTAATTGTGCTACACCTTTAAAAAAGTCGAAACATTTTTTAACTTTTTTATTTTTTTCTTTCTTTCTTTCTTTGTTCTCTCATTTTCTTTTCTGTTCTCGTAAAATTTTCCATGTATTATTCTTTTCATTTATGTTCGTTTTTCATTCATATTTATTTTTTCCTCCTCAATTGTTTTACTTCTTTTTTTGTTAGCATGTTTATACGCAAACGTAAAGCGTGTACTTTTTGACTAGTAATAATGTAAAGAGACAAGTGATTTTGTGTGTATATATGTTTATATTTTGGATATTTCTAACTTCTGATCTTATCATGTTTATATATTCTATTTTTGGTATATTCTATATTTAATTCTTCATCATTTTCTTGACTAACCTCCTCTTTTTTTTCTTTTTTTTTTTGAATAAGATACCCAAGAACTTGATTCAGAAATGGGGATATGGAGGAATCTTCTTCATCTGTTTATCCTCTTGTTCTGCACGATAAGAGTGTAGCTAGTATGCCCATAGCTAGCTTTGAGGAATTTGCAAGATTTGATAGGTGTGACCAACATTGAGGGTCAAATATTTCAGTCTCTAGCAACTTCTGTTGCTCAGGACATTCTCCTCTTTGTGTAGCTCCTCATTCGGTAGTACCTATCAAGTCGGTTGATGTGTCAAATGTCTCTCCCATCACACCAAATTCCCTTGGCGGTGACATGGCAAATCCTATTTAGGTGGATACTTTTGAAGTAGGCCCTTCCTCCATTATTGGCTACTTTTCACATGGTTTCCACCCCTTGTGTCACCAATCATGAATTGACAACCGTCGAGCCAAGTGCAAGCCTCCTTAGTCATTGGAAACCCATTCCCTTGTGGCTGCATGAAGTCTTATGGGGTTGAAGCTGGTTCAGATGTTATGAGTGGCTCCAGGCTGCCACTTTTTGCCTCGATAGCATGTCAAATTGTTGCTCAACATCCTCAGTCTCAGCTTTAGACCAAGCTCACTACCTGTTCCTTCTAGGTTTCTTACCATTTGGATCTACGGTTAAATCTTCAACTAACTCAATTCTCTATTAGGTACGAGTTTGGCATGGTATTTATATGTGTATGCCTGGACAGGATGACAACAATTATCTATTAAACCACCTAAAATAGGCAATCACACGCCAAAGGCATCACCCAACCAGCACAAAACCCTCCATGTGATAGATGTATGCTCAAAGATCGATGAAGGAACACAACTAGGAGGAAAAACGATGATCAATCCTATTATTCTTGCAACTCCGTTCATAAAGAAAGGAATGGATTTCATGTAGTAAATTAACATTTCAATCTATCTATTTTATTATGTTTTTAAAATACAAGAGATATGATTCTATAACATGAGAATCTTTACCAAGTAAATTCAGAAACATAATGCCATAAATAGGAGTCTGTCAATGACTTAAAATCATATTGATTAAATTTTACTGCTTAATATGCTAAGAAAAATTATTAGAGAGAGATTCAAAATTACTTTTGTTCTAGCCCTATATACTCTTATAATATAAAGTACCTTTCTCCCAATGATTCTTCATTAACAGTCCGTGAATAAGTCTATCTCATTTATAATGCAAATAAACCATACTAGTAATAATTAATTGAATATCTTTTCTTTAATTACTTATTATGGACAATTTTATTTTATAATCATTTTATATTATCCTAATGTATATAATTCTTAAATGCAATATTTAATATCATATACATAATCAAAGAATTTTCATAAATAAAGTATCAATACTAACATTCATGCAAGTACAATGAAAAAAGCCATTTATTTAAATAAAATAAATCGCATGCACTACAAGAATTGAAGGCTTGCCGTCACTAAAAGATGACATGTCATCGCTAAAAAAGTTTTAGCAGCAATATATCATCACTCAAAAGTTGTCCCCCCATTTTTAACGACGGCAATGTGTCTCCACAAAGTTTTGGTGACAAAAGACCACTAATGAAGTTGCATTACGTTGGTAATACTATAATTATTTGTTGTTGCCAAATCTTTTTTTTTTTTTGAATGTCGAATTGAATATTTAATTGTAATTAAATAATTCATTTAAATTAATTTATTTGAGTTTATTTTTTATTAAAAATTATTTTTTGATTTTTTAATATTAACGAGTATTAATTGTAATTAGATTGAAATGACTTGAACACAATAATAATTAATAAAATTCCTAAAATTAATATAAAATAACATAATACAAAATAACACATACACTACACAAAATTAAAAAACGCAACACAAAATAAAGCACACTACATGGTCTAATAGCCAAAAAAAAAAAAAAATAGAAGTATAATAAAATATGTTGTCTATTCTTGTAAGTTTACATTTTCTTCCTCTTTTTCAATAGCATGAGGCACTATACTCATCGAGGGTGGAGACATGTTAACAGTAAGTCTTGGGTTGAATTGTCTCATTTGAGAAACAAGCTTCATGTTGCTCATGTACATTTCTGTGAGCCAGTGTTACACATTTGGAGGCAACTGGGTATGTTGGAACCTAGACTGTGAACCAAAAGATGAACTTGAGCCAATTGTCTCTGACTCAGATTAGGTCCCACTCCGTTTCGATGAACCCTATGTAACCCCAGCATATTTTCAAGTATAGAAGCCTCGTCAATGGTAGGGGGCAAAAGAGCTAGATCCGATATGCATTTCTTGAGTTTATCTTTCCTCAGCCATTTGGCCCTACGATTAAGAGGGGAGAAAAAATTATTAATTAACATATAAAATTGTTATAAAGTAAGATTATATTTAAAAAGATCATTACAATTTACTTACATATGTGGCCTACATAGCCTCATTGGCCCAACCCCTGCCATGATGAAAATGTTGATCACACTAGTTATCAATCAACGATTATGGCTAGCATGTCTTGGAGTTCATCTATAACATTAAATTGATGTTAGAGTTCAATTATTGATAATTTATTTATAAAAATTAATATCTAATAAAAGTACATACAACATCTTACCTTTTTGTATTGATGTTGTAAGTCAGATGATTACTTGAAATAAATTAGCCATCTTGATTCTTGGTGGTTTGTCGTAGTTGTTTTGGATCGAGCCTAATATATGTATATATATGTTTGTAATGTATTTTACTATTGTTGAGGTCTAGTAGGGGATGGCTATCTATCAACACCACGTACAGCTAAGCACAGTGCTAGGACGGCTCTTCCTTACTCATCTCGGCCTATTGGGGCGAACCTGAAATAAGAAGAAGGATGCAATAGAGGTAAGGGGGCACCGGTGTGGTGCCGGCCAAAGGCTCTTAGATACTCAAGTCAGGTACCCGTTTGGTAGATTACAAGAGTGGAGTTAGTTGGGAAAGAGCATGTTACCTTAAGCTACAGTAAATGTGCTCTATTTATAGGTTACCACTTGAACCAGGTGTTAGGTGGGCTTGATTCATGACCTGTGTGTCACATCAAGACCTATCAGGGAGCAAGTGACAAGTGTCATGACCCCTATCGGGGATTGGTCTCCATCTAAGGGTGTAGTTAAGCCCATGTGTCGACCTTTTGAGGCGGGTTGCTGCTTGGTTGTAGGCTTTGACAGTCCAACCCGAGCATGCGTTCTTCCCAAGGAGGCGATGCCTTATGTCGCAACCAGTAGGGGCCCTATAGAGCACCTTAGGAGGAAGAGCCAATCTCAAGAGGTTGCAAATTGCCTTTTTGATGACCTTATAAAGCACGGTTATTGAGCTACCATGGGGTTAATCCTCAGGAATAGTGCCAAGCACACCCCTAGCAATAGCTCGCTCATGTACCTGGTCGATGCTCGGCCTAGTGGATTATACTAAGAGGGTGTGGTTAGCTTAAGTTGGTCTTCAGGTTTTGTCTCGAGACGATGGAAGTTGGAGAGATACGTGGTCAAGCTCGACCACACACATGTCAGCATATGATTGGTTGTTTCCTTAACAAATGTAACAATCGCATCTCTTCAAGTTCTGGACCTAAGTTTTGGCTATAAATAGGAGTTGATTCCCTATTGTTCCAGAGTGTTTGCGTGGCTAAATTTGTGAAACTTTGAGTTTTAGCTACCAACCAACAAACAGTAATTTGAGGACTTTTGTTTCAGACCCAAACAACTTTATACCTGAGTAGGTAATTCCCGAATAGAAACTTAATCATGATTGATTTAAGTGATTCCTAGAATGACTAAATTGTCTCCAGGTTAGATGATGTGGCATCTGGCCTGGGCGTACTCCCTCAAGCCTCAATAGGACCTACCTTGCGGAGCCCCCAAACTTATGGCTCTTATTGGTAGACCATCCCCGTGCTGCCCACTCATCCGTACTGTCCCCTATAGGGCCCTCTAAGCCCTCAGGGTTTTTCTTTCGCATCCCTTGGGTTCGAACCTTAAACCTCCCTTAAGAGGTTCTTATTTCCTTCTCGAATACCAATTGAGAGCTCAATTGGTACTCGAGAAGGAAATAAGAACCTCTTAAGGGAGGTTTGAGGTTCAAACCGAAGGGAAGCGAAAGAAAAACCCTGAGGGTCCAGAGGGCCCTAGAGGGGACAGTACGGATGAGTGGGCAGCATGAGGATGGTCTACCAATAAGAGCCATAAGTCTGGGGGCCCCGTAAGGTAGGTCCTATGGAGGCTTGAGCGAGTACGCCCTGGTCGGACGCCATAGATGATAGTATTGAGACTAACCGATCTAGAACCGAGGAAGTAGACATTGAAGAAACTTCACTCGACCAAGATGGGGTGGCCCAACTGGCCAAAATACTTAGCCTTGTAGAGGAGACGGTCCCATAGAGAGAGTTCCTTGACATGATTGAAAGAAGGCACCCGATTAGACTGTGCAAGGGTGAGGACTTGACCCGTACATTAAGACAGTCGCTACAGGCATGTCTTGGGTTTCTACCCCAGAATGTGCTAGCTTGGTGATAGCCATCGATGTGCCAAGTACTTCTGGTCAGGGTGTCGAGACTTCAACTCTTTTAAGGGGAGAAATGACTATCGATACATCCATTAACAAAGACTAGCCAGTTGGGCACGGTGTGACTAAGGACGAGGAGAATGAGGAAGAGAGACCTACCGTGATGACCAGGGTCTGAAGAATAGTCGCCTTCAAAAGGGATCGGCACGGCTAGACCTTAGTTGCAGGATATACTTCAAGGATGATGCTGGGCCAACTTGAAACCTTGTGTCGAGAATATTAGATTCCCAACAATTTCATCTTGATGTTGCCCCAGGAGGGTGATTCTCTAGTGGACTCGCCAGAGTGATACATTATGCTATACATAGAGTTCTTACGAGTAGGACTCTACCTTCCATTTCATCCTTTCCTCCGACAGGCACTCAATGATCTGAATATGCATCCTGCTTAGTTGAACCTGAACTATTACCGATCTCTGATCAGGATGTACATTATGTGGAGGTATTATAACATAGCCGAGATGCTATGGGAGGACTTCAACTAGGTCTTCAAGACAAAGAGGCTTGCCCAATAGACTGGTTGGTACTACATCATCGATTTTGAGGACGATTTTATCCTCGGGAACCCTAACTCAAATAAGCTCTAGAAATTTGAGTGGTTCTACGTCGAGGGGACTAGATGTCTTGGGCTAATAAGGTGGTGCCCGAAGATCAAGAGGTCATGAAAAGATTCTAACAGGAACACATATGGTCAAAGAGATCGTGGGCACTGAACGGAGTCATTACAGTTGTGGAGGAGTTGTTCATGAAGCCTAAAGCTTCTTGACAATGGGCCTTCTTACTATAGAAGATGAACCTCACACACTATGGCTAGTTTTGACGGTCCAGCTCAACTAACCCCCTTTGAGATGATGTTCCACTTACTAGTCCAATCGAGCAAGTGACTATTACAGAGCATAATACTATTGACGTCCCTAAGGTAAGCACCTACTAGTCTTGTTAGCCAACGAAGGAGCCATCATCGTCCACTTCCTAGGACTCTTTTGGTGGTTCCCTTGGATTGGGCTCACCCAAGGCTGACGAAGAGCTTGGGGATGTGATTAGGCTGCTTTACCCACCAACTAGCTCCGGATTGGAGGGCTGCCTTGAGTTTTTTTTTTTTTATGTTGTTTTCGAGCTCATCCTAACTTCAAAATTTTCTTACAAACATGTCATCGAGGGTGATGCCCTAGCAATAATGGTAGAGGCTGATGGAGGAGCTCTACCATTTTAAGGGCAAAGGAGTCATCAGGTCTAAAAGGAAAAGGAACGAAGAGCCCGAGCAACTCGTCGTCATCGATGAGACTAAGGAACTCGTCAAGTTAGGGGCATGACAATCCTCCTACTACAGTCGTTGTTGTCTCATTGTTGAATGTAGACCTGTTGAGGAGGCACCAGCCATTGCACCCCTTGATGTTCCAAGCCATTGAAGAGGCCATGCTAGATAAGGAATTTTTTGTAGCAACTTAGGAGCAAACATTCTCAGACTGCTTCTGCTTAGCCTTCAAGCTCACTGTCCACATATGCCCAATTCATATCCCAAGCTCTTTATTACTTGGTTGCTTTCTAGGATTCTAACATTCTTCTTGTAGGCCTACTAATATCTAAAGATGGTCGACTTCATATCGGAGCATTCTTTTCACATTGGGCAGAGAAAAGCCGACAAGGCCACTGAGGAGAAAGACCGAGTAGAGAAAATGTTTGAGGAAAGAGAGGCCAAGCTTTCCTAAGCAAGGGCCGAAGTAACTTACGCTAAGAAAATGGCAAGGAAAGCTCAAAAGGAGGCCAACTAGGCATAGAATGAAGCAAAATAGGCTTAGGCCACCATCCTAGACGAAGCAAATAAAGTCCAAGCCATTTGGGATGAGCACGAGCTGTTCTTGAGAGAGTAGGAGGAAGGAGCTACTCGGTAGGCTGGCTTAGGTAGTGGAGGAGTTCAAGGGCTCCGCTGACTACTTAGACAATTATTATCTTATGATGACAGAATTACAAGAATACCTTCTACAGCACCATCCTGAGGTTGCTACTTTCGACTGGTCATTCATAGACAAGCCTAGGGCTAGCGAGGAGGAAGAGTAGGTTAAGGAAGTTTGAGCACTAGGAATAGGAAGGTAGGACATAGTTGTCAACCCAAATGCCGAGGACAGCGAGATAGGGGCCTAGAGCCTAGCCTTTTTTGTACTCTTCTTCTTTCTCCTTTTTTTATTTTCTTTTGTCTAGATTTAGGAGGTACGTAGTCATTTGCACCTCCCACAGACATTAATTAAATTTTCTTTTTCCAAGTTCAGTGTTTCTTGGTCTTTTTCTTTTATTTTTCCCAAGTTCAGTGTTCCTTTTATTTTTTCCAATTTTAGTGTTCTTAGGGTTACTTTTATTTTTCCTAAGTTTAGTGTTCCTTAGGTTACTTTTATTTTTGTTTGGCCCAACAAGAGAAGTGTCCACTTCTCAGACTCTTACGTTCAAGAACGCTTACTTGGCAAGTCCAATCTAGGCTGGCTACGATGGCACATAGTGCCCTATGCCCCTTTAGACTTGTTTAAGTTCTTTAAGACTTTTACAAGTCTAGTTGAAATCAAGAGTTAAATTCATTGGGTTATCACTAGGTTGATGTGACTATTGGTTAGGTCGCCCACAATGCATTGGACTAGTGGACTACTGTTTCAAGTCCACTTGTGTTTGACATATGTGTTGACCAGCCCCTCAATTGGGAGTTAGAGTGGCCTTGCCCTGTTTAGGAGTTATGGCCTTTTTGAAGTGTGAATTGCTTGAAGGAATTCTTTTGATGTTTGTTTTTCATTGATTTTTCTTTTTTGTACATCTCTCAACTCTATTTGGTAGATCTTTTAGTTGCAAAAAGAATGTTAGGGTAAGAGATCAAAAAAGGTGTTCTAGCTCCCATCATGTCACACCCCGGAGTACAGGAGGCGACATGGTGGTTTAATTAAATTAATTAAGTAAAGATTTGGTTAAAATCAGGGTTTTAGAATGAAATTTATGAGTAAAAAGGGTGATAATTTTTTTTTTAAAAAAATCGTTTGAATAGAAAGGTTAAAGAAATAAAGCGATTCATTGTAATTATTAAACAAATAGAAATAACATTAAAATAATTAAATATGGGGTGGAACGCGTATGAGTCCCACTGGCCCACATATTGTGCACACACATATAGTACTGACAATATTATGATACAACCACAGTCCAGAATGAAAGAGAAGTTAAAGTCTTACATGCCTTGAATGATAAATTAGCCTACCAAATACTTCTACTGATCGTAAGTCCGGTCGGCGGACTCTTCTCCAAACCTATGCTGATATCCACCTAGGGTTAAGATTTTAAAACAGATAAAATGTGAGCGAAAGGCTCAGTAGGACTATATTTAGAAAATTGTTCGATTTTAAAACAAATTGCGTAAATCAAATAAACGTATAAAAATGAACTGGAGCAATCAA
>CAMOHE010022091.1:0-12823 GCA_946598075.1 Artocarpus hirsutus
GAAAAATGAAAAATCTCGATTCCAATCCGTTTTTGATGAAATAAAGTTTCAATCCTAGTTAATCTAAGTTACTCTAAGCTAGATCAAAGCTTTTCTAAGCTCAAAATTGCTTAGATCTCAAAATGCAAGAAAATTTAAAAAATTGAAAAACTTTTGAATTTTAAAAACTAACCTCGAATCGAAGCTTGAAAACGATGTTTTTGTTGTTGAATCTTGTTCCCGAGCCTTCAATCTTCTAACCCGAAGCTTAAAAACAAATTTTGTTTCAAAATTTAGAGAGAGAAAGAGGGAGAGAGAGAGTAAACCGAGAGAGAGTAAACGGGAGAGGAGAGAGAGAGTGAACGTGTGAGGAATGAGAGAAGAAAGAGAAAGAGTGAAATAAATAGAGGAAAAGGGAGAAAAGTGGTTGCACAAAACTATGTGCAACAATACACTGTCTTTAAATCAAATTACTTTGTTAAAATTTAAATTAACAATTAAAACAATTTAGATTAATTAAAAATCATTAAAAGAGTAAATTAATGCAAGGTTACTAAATTTTTACAAAACATTCAAATTAAATTTAAAATACTCATCATGGCACACTAATCCACCATTTAGCATCCTAATTACACTTAATTAGTTTCGGGGTGTTACAGGATCACTTATAAGAACAAAAATGAGATTTTATCACTCCTAAGACTTGTTTCATGTTTACACTCTCATTTAACGCCTTTATTTTTTTATCTGTACTCTAATTTAGAAAGGGTTTGCCTGCACATCTTTTCTCATTTTTAATAAGTAACTCATTGAATAAGTCGATATTGTATGCCGATATCTGAATTTAAATACTAAAAACGACAAGTTATACATTAAAGATGAGGAGATATTGGTTAAAAAGATCGAGAAAAAATGTGCATCTTAAATGAGAGCACATAAAAAAAGTTAAATGATAGTGTAAATGTAAAAAAAAAACCTAAGAGTGCTATCTGTAATGTCCAAAAAATTAATTAAGTGTGATTAGTATGTAATTTGATAAATTAGTGTGCCTAATTTCGAATTAAGGTTAATTTGAATCATTTTGTGTATTTTGCTAATTGATTGTAGTTTCAGTTGTTTGTTAGTTATCTTAAATTTTAAATTTGTTAAAATTACTATATATGAATTTTTAGCAATATGTTAACTCATTTTAAATAAATATTGATAATTTCTATTAAAAATATTTTATTTTATTTTTCAAAATCAAATTTAATCTAAAATTTTGGAACCATACAATTTTTAAATTTCCAATAGGTCCCCTCTTGAAACCATGTGTTGGACATGGTTTCCATCTTAAAACCACTCTGCTCTCCTTATATATATTCACTTCCACTCACTCTCACTCTCTCATCCACGCCACTCTCTCTTTCTTTCTTTTTCTTCTTCCCTCCTCTCCATGCCTCTCACTCTCTCTATGCAACCTAAAGGAAACCCAGCCAAAATAGAGGCTAAAGATAAGCATTTTGAAGCCTTCAAGTTAACTCAAATCAACTCAAAAGGTTCAAACTTAAGGCTAGTTCTCTTTTTCAAAGTTTCAAGGTTTTATTTCAAATTTGTTCAATCTTCCTTTGTATGTTGTAATTCGAGCATCCTTGAGCTTAAACAACGTTCAATCTGAGTTGTGAAACTTAAAACTAACGTGAATTTAAGCTAGTTGAGTTAAAACCGCATTAAATTAAGTTTTTGCATTTTTTTTCAATTTTTGAAATAAATTGTGCTTAAATTTTGGGATTTTGTTTCTAAAGGATTAAAAGTTGTTTTCTAGTGTTTTCTGCTTGTTCTTTGGGTCTGGACTTGCATTAAAACAAGTTAGATCAAGTTTTGAGCTCGGGTTGGCCGAGACTCGAAACCTAGAATTTTCCTAGATTTTAACAGATCAACAGGCTGAACTCATGATTAGGTAGGCTGGATTCAAACGGATCGGCAGGCCAAAGTCATACTTTGGCAGGCCAAATTCAAGCAGTTTGGCAGGCCAGACTCAGAGGGTCGGTAGGCCAAACACAAGCAGTTCAACATGCTGGACCTGAGCGGTCGGTAAGCCAACTAAGCTGCATAAAAATGGTAGTTTTTCATTGGTTTTCATCGTTTAATGATAAAGAGGATTTTGATTTTTGTGACATTAATATTTAGACTTTAAAGGCACAGTAAGGCACTATGTAACATACTAATGTAGAATATTCTGAAATTAGATATTATAGAATCTGGTCCACGTCTAAGGTTGTTCACAGTTCTGAGAAGCTGACATGTAGCGAACTAGGGCAATGGAGTTAGTGTTATTGTGCTAAACAACGAGGTAGGACTCTAGTGCTCTCTTTTCGATAGCAATGATCTTAAAAAGAAGTTTCAGTCCTACCATTCTTTCTTAAAATGTTTTTAAGAAATAAGTTGCTATTATTTATTTATGTCTACTAGATGTTGGATATAATAGTAATGAATGATAATAATGAATCATAATGAATGTAAATGATAACCCAGAAACAGAATACCTAGGGAATGATATCACTAAGTGATAATGGACACCGAATGGACACTAAACCCTATTCGTAATGATATGATAATGCATGATGCCACATAGAGATCAGGCCGTATAGAGAGTGACCTTGGGGGTAGGTCTCGAAACCTAGCTACGGTGGTGATATAAGGCTTTGTACATAAAGAATGTTGATTTATGATTTGATTTAATTACAGATAGTGAATTACAAGTGTGAACTTGATTGATCACTTGTTATGAGTTTGGATAATTACAAATGGTGAGAGGTAAGTATAAATTTGTTAAATATTTGATATTCAATGTTTCTGTAATTACTTTAAAATTATTTTATTTTATTTTATTTTATTTTATGAACGATTTTGAAACCCAAGTCCTACTAGGCCTTTTGCTCACATTTTCATTTTTAACTTTCCCCCTCCATGTGATTCATAGGAGGCTGCCAAATAGGACACTACTTACATTCTCACGTGGACCATGAGATATATAGCTTATTTATTTATCTAGCATATTTTCAAGGCATATAATAATATGGATTGTATTTACTTTTTTGTTGGACCATGGTTTGTATAATTTTTATATGTCTGTACTATGTGTGTATAGTGTGAGGTCCGGTTTGGCCCGACTCACTCTCGCTATTTTTTATATTTTAATTTAATTTAATCTAGGGATAATTCATAAAATTATTTACTAGGGCTTAATAAATGGTAATTTTCTTAAAAGTTTTAAATTTATCAAATTTTCATAAACAACACAAATTCTTTATCTTGAATTAAAAAAATATTAATTAGTGCTTTGGTTAAATTTGTTTAATTAATTTAATTAATCTACTACGTTACTACCCAAGTTTGGGTTCATGACAATATTATTTTTACCATTACAGGTGACCCATGTGTAAATCAAATGTTCTTAATTCTATTTATTTGAACGCAAATCGAAAAAATGAGACAAAATGAAGAGCTTTGAAACAAGGGCAAAATTGTGATTTTTAAAATTCAAGGGGCAAAGTAAGAAATTTTGAAAGTTCATGGGATAAAGTAATGACTTTTAAGTCTTAAAATATTTGTAGATAAGTTTTGAGTCTGTAATTATGTTCTATTATGTTTCTAGTAATTTCTGAAAATAATCTTGAGTCTTAAATAGCATATCTGTTAAGGCTTGTTAATTTTAGAAGTTTTTATCTATTTTTAGTAATTTTTGTGTGTTTTATTGTTAAATAAATATTTTTAATATTTTTTTAAATGTTATGTTTCTAAAATAATTAATTTTAGTGTGTTTGTGAATTTTAGATTTGTAATCTAGAGGAAAACAGAGCAAAACAACACCAAAATGCGCAAAATCAGACATTAAATGCATTAAGAATATTAAAAATTCAAATTTCAAAATTAACTAGACACGTGGCGTTACAAGAGCCGTTGGATCCACTGGCAGAACGATCTCAGCCATTCAATCTCTGTGCGCGTCAACTGTTGTCGTGCCACATGTCAGTAGGAGAGCACGCGTCAGTGCTAACGTGTGTTAGTGGGCCCGCGTGCCTTTAGAGTTTGTCCAATCTTGTGTTCATGTCTCATTGTATCCATTTTCTCAGCTAGAAGATCAGCATTTTAAGACTAATCTAACGGCCTTCATTCATAGTCCCATAGGCCCTACTTGGGCCTAATTCAGCTCGCATACGTGAACCGTTGGATCTGATCTTTAGCGCCCATGATCGTGTCGTTTGCGTGTTGCCAGTTATCGCAAAGTAGAGAATCACAAACGAATTCTTAGATTCTAAAGAAAGGCCCAACGCGAGGAAAAAAGAGGAGAAAAACAGATCATTATGATTCGAGTTTGTCAATGTTTTGACAGTAAAAAAAAATTAAAAATGGCAAATAGTAATTTTTAAGCCTCTATAAATACAGAGGCATTTGGCTTGGTTTTGGCCATCGCTCAAGCCATTTGGCCCTTCTCTCTCCCTCTTTCTTTGTTTTCTGCTGAGTTAGACTCAACAATATGTCCTTAGGTAAAAAAATAATAAAATAATGTCTAAATTAGTATAGAGAGTTTGGCAAGGCAGAGAGATGATTTTGTATACATAGTACTCGAGTATAGATTTTAACTGTATATCTGCTTTGTAATGCTTATATTTTTGTAGAATAAATTATACTTCTATGTTTTTAATAATTATTGTTAATGTTGTTATGCTGTTAATTTTTACATAAACTTAGTCATGTTTTCTTTGTGTAATTTAATTATGTTGCAAAATTAATATTAACAATACTATAGTCATGCTCGTTTATTAATTTGAGTTTCTGTTGCATTATAGACATGGATTGGCATAGTAAATGCTTAGTAATTCTTGATTTATTGTAGACAGAGGATGACATAGTGTATTCTTAAACCATTTAATAAGTCAAGGTGCTGTTGGAATTAACGCAATAATTTATTCCATTAAAATATATTAATTTTGGTTTGTTATTATCTTTTCTATCTTAAAATTATGTTAATTATAATTATAGTGACAACGGTTATAATTTTCATAATTAGTGAACCATATCATTAGTGAGAGATGATTATTTTGCTATTTTTTTAATAGGAAGACTTTTATTGCATTATGGCTTACTATATTGTCGCTTTCGGTTTACTTATAAAAATAGTAAAAGTGCTTACAATTAACGAGAAAAGATATAATAAATCAAATACTTTAGATAATTATTAATTAAAGTTAAAATTCCATACCAGTTGTGAAACATACAAAGGATTCTCAGAGTTTCACCGTTTTAATCTTATGTTTTAAATTTTGAATTAAAAAAATCACAAAATATTTCTTTCATTTTAAATTTTTTTTTTGAAAATCCGCTTGCCTTTTTGAACATTTATTTTTAACAATCTCTCAAGTTACAAATTTTTCACCTTCCTATGGGTACGATAACTTTTTTATGCTACAAACGTCCGCCGTTTAAAAAGAAACAATTTGGGCCGTTACCACCAAAAATTTAGCATCGTTGCCAGGGAGGTGTTGTCACTCTGTTAGATTGCTTGAATTAAATAGTAAAACAGGTAAGTGATCTATCCCTACTTTTGTAAATATTATTTCAATTATTTGTATTTTTAATTAGCGTGTTTTGTATTAAAAAATTAAAATAAATAAAATAAATAAACAGGGTAGATGCTTTTCACTCGTTACTTTATTCATTTCGGATAAAGAAAACTTAGCATCCTATCTTTTGTTTTGCAAGTTTGGGTAGTCGTAAAATTTTTTGGATTCTATCAAAAAGGCCCACCGATGGGACGTGATCCTACAACCATAAGGCTAACACCCTTGCCTAAAGAAGTTAGGAATTTTAAGCGTGTTTAATGTGACCCCCTAATGATTTAGGAATCTGATTAATTGAGCATTATTCAGCTTGAAAATTTTTCTTTCAAAAAAATTAAAAAAAAATAACAAAAGTAAAAAAAAATAAAAATTCAAAAAATTAAAAAAAAAACATGTTGGGAAATTCATCGACATTTTGTTGTAAATTTTTCCCAACAACACTTGGAACCATTTTATAGTGCTTGGTGGAGATTTAAAGACTTGTTAGATAGATACCCTCACCATGGCCTTTCTTGGGATTATCTTTTAGGAATTTTCTATGATGGGTTAAGTCCTAAAACTAGAAATTGGGTAGAAAGAGGATATGGATCCATCCCTTTTTACCTATTACCTATTGACAAAGCCTATTATATGTTAGAAGATATAGCCGAATATGATTATTGGAGATTGAATAGTTCTAGGAACAATTTAATTTTGGAGAACAATTCAAATTTTTCAAAACCTTGGCCTGAAACTCAACCCGACATTTTGGAGTCAAATTTTGAATTGCAAGAGATATATAATTACCCAAATAGGATGAATCTAGAAGAAACCTTAGAAACATTGGAAGAAACTTTAGAAAAATATATGGAAACCATGAGGAGAATAGAACTAGATAGGCTTGAATATTCTCTTGAGTTATTTGAAGACTACTCTTTAGGTGAGGAAGAAATAGTTGACCCAACCAGAAATGAAGAACATTTAGAACCCACCTATTTTGAGGAACAACCGTTAGGAGTGGAATGCAAGGAAGAGAAAGAAGACTAAGCAATAGAACAGGAATGATCATCACCTTTAGTCCAAGGTTTTCAACTTTAGTTGCCACAAGAGTTCATCATAGACAATTCTTACAAAGATCCAATGTGAACACCACCTCCCCCGCCACCTCTAGCATCGTTTTTATGGACTTACCAAGAACATAAAATGTATCCAAGTTTCACGAGTTCAAATATTTCAAATTTTGCCAATCTTGAGGGCATATTCACACAAGACCCATATGTGGTGTCTTTCGACATTTACCATGGGAGAAAGCTGCTCTTTGATAACTATCCACTAAAAACAGAGTTGGAGGAAAGATTTGCTAAATTCAGAGTATAAAACGATGAGAAAACACTTTCAAAGTAATATCTTTACCTTCTTCTCTTTGTAATATATTTTGTAATATATTTTTGTGTTGTTATGTGATATTTTGATTTTCTTTTAAAAATAAAAAAACAAAATTTATTTTGAAAATTTAAAATGAAGGCTATTAATTAAATTTGTTTAGAATGACTGAGTTATGGAAAGTTTCTAGAGACGCATTCTAATAAATTTGATTTTGTAAATGCAATTTGTTTGGATTTTCAGATAAATTTCAATAAAAAAATGTGTATTATGATTTCTCATTTTAATTTTCATCAAAAATAACAAAAAAAATAAGGTCTTGGGAATCTGACTTTAAAAGGTCTAGTTTGTAATATACTATTGTTGTGTGTTTTGTTAGTTTTTATTTTTTGTTTGTTAAGTTTGCTTCAAATTATCTCTACAGTTGTGCTAATTTAGGTAATATTTTTGCCGTTCTCACTATTCTTTTTATACATTGGAGACAATATACATTTTAGGTTGGGGGAGAGGGTTGTACTTCAAAATTGTGCTTCAATGTTGTGCTGTGCCGAATTTTTTTTATTTTTGCCCATATTTTTTTTATTTTTGCTCCAGATTTTGTGTGATATTTTTTTGAGTCATAAAATTAAAAGAAAATTAAAAAAATATTTTGTAAATATTAGTTTCTTAGTAATTGATGTATTATTATTTTGTTTTGATTTCTAAATTTCAAATTAATGTAATATTATTTTTTTATCCTTTGATTTATCTAATTTTATGTACTCTCAAAACTTTGGTTTTATTTAACATTTTTACATGTTTATTTTTCAAAGTGTTTGTAAGCTATTCTTTTCACACATCCACTGTAATGTTTAATTGTGGTAGTAAGTCAAAGCTATAAATATTTAAGTTTTGTTATTTTGTGAAGATGAACAATTAATGGCAGTAACATTTTCAAAATTAATTAACTAATTAATAAAAAAATATAAATAAAAAATAAAAAAAGAGAAAAAAAGAAATAAAAAGAATTATAAATAAAGTGTGTAATTATGTAAATTAATGAATCAGTTGGATAAGTTTGGTTTTCTAGCCTCTTTAACTCGATTAAGTAAGTTCTAAGGAGTACTTCAACACCTAGTACCTTAGACCAACTAGTTTGGGAGTTACTGACCCAACACTCGTTAAATGAGTTATAGAGAAAGCTTAAGGGAGCCAAACACTGCACTATTCATAGTTGTAAAGTTTGTATTTATATTTTGTTTTATATTTCTGCTCTTTAATTTTTCTTATCAATAAATTTGAAGTGTTACTGCCTGCAAGAGTGATTTGAATCAAAATATCATAACAATTTTATTCTTAGTTGTAGATGAAACTTCACATTTATTCATTATCTCCTTTTGCACTAAGTTTGGCTTATATACATTTTGTTAAATAGCATATGAATTGTTCAAATAAAATTTTTGTTTTGTTCGTTTATCTAGTTAGATTAGTCAAATTATAGTTAAATGGTTTGCATTGTATGACATTCAATAAATCATTTTAAAATTCTTTCGCTTTAATTGCTAGGGACTAGCAATAAGCTAGTTGGAGGGTGTGATAAGACTATAAAAATGTATATTTTACAAGGTTTAAATCATTTATTTTTACTTTTATTTCTCATTAAATTATCCAATTAATAGCATTTTTGTGTTAATAGGTATTTTTGTGTTTTAATGAAAAAATATGTTTAAAAATGTGTTTTTAGTGTGTTTTTATGTTTAATAATATTTTTGATAATTTTTAGAGTTGTTTCAGTATGTTAAATATGTGTCTCGTTTGTAAATAATTAAAACGTAAAATTTACGTTGTGTGATTTTATTTTAAGTCTTAAAATATTTGCAGATAAGTTTTGAGTTCTGAGTTCGTAAATATGTTCTATTATGTTTCTAATAATTTCTAAAAATAATCTTAAGTCTTAAATAGCATATATATTAAGGCTTGTTAATTTTAGAAGTTTTTATCTATTTTAGTAATTTTTTTGTGTTTTATTGTTAAATAAATATTTTTAATATTTTTGTAAATATTATGTTTCTAAAATAATTAATTTTAGTGTGTTTGAGAATTTTAGATTTGAAATCTAGAGAAAAAACAGAGCAAAATGGCACCAAAACGGTTAAAATCAGACATCAAATGCATTAAAAATATTAAAAATTCAAATTTCAAAATTAACTGGACACATGGCGTTACAAGAGCCATTGGATCTGCTGCCAGAATGATCTCAGTCGTTCAATCTTTGTGCACGTCAGCTGCCGTCATGCCACTCATCTGCAGGAGAGCACGCGTCAGTGTAAACACGTGTCAGTGGGACCGCATGCCTTTAGAGTTTGTCCAATCCTGTGTTCATGTCTCATTGTATCCATTTTCTCAACTGGAAGATCAGCATTGTAAGACTAATCTAACGACCTTCATTTGCGGTCCCATAGGCCCTACTTGGGCTTAATTCAGCTCGTATACGTAAACCGTTGGGTCTTATCTTTAGCACCCATGATCGTGTCGTTTGCGTGTTGGTAGTTATCGTGAAGTAGAGAATCACAAACGAATTCTCAGATCCTAAAAAGGGCCCAACGCAAGGAAAAAGGAGGAGAAAAATAGATCATTATGATCCAAGTTTGTTAATGTTTTGACAGTAAAAAAATAATTAAAAATGGCAAATAGTAATTTTTAAGCCCCTATAAATGCTGAGGCATTTGCCACAGTTCAAGCCATCCCTCGGGCCATTTGGCCCTTTTCTCTCCCTCTTTCTTTGTTTTTTGTTGAGTTAGACTCAGCAGTATTTCTTTAGGTAAAAAAAATAATAAAATAATGTCTAAATTAGTATAGAGACTTTGGTGAGGCCAAAAGATGATTTTGTATGCATAGTATTTAAGTATAGATTTTAGCTCTATATCTGCTTTAAATGCTTATAATTTTTATGGAATAAATTATACTTCTATGTTTTTAATAATTGTTGTTAGTGTTGTTATGCTGTCAATTTTTACATAAACTCAGTCATGCTTTCTTTATATAATTTAATTATATTGCATAATTAATATTAACAATACTAATTAAAGTCATGCTCATTTATTAATTTGAGTTTCTACTGCATGATAGACATGGACTGGTACAGTAAATGCTTGATAATTCTTGATTTATTGTAGACAGAGGATGGGATAGTGTATTCTTAAACCATTTTATAAGTCGAGGTGTTGTTGGAATTAACACAATAATTTATTCCATTAAAATATATTAATTTTGGTTTATTATTATCTTTTCTATCTTAAAATTATGTTAATTATAATTGTAGTAGCAGCGGTTAGAATTTTCATAATTAGTGCACTCTATCATTAGTGAGAGATGATTATTTTGCTACTTTTTTATAGGAATACCCTTATTGTATTATGGCTTGCTATCTGTTGCTTTCGATTGACTTATAAAAATAGTAAAAGTACTTGCAATTAACAAGAAAATATATAATAAATTAAATGCTTTAGATAATTATTAATTAGAGTTAAAATTTCATTCCAGTTACAAAACATACAAAGGATTCTCAAAGCTTCACCATTTTAATCTTGTGTTTTAAATTTTGAATTAAAAAAATCACAAAAATATTTCTTTCATTTTAAATTTTGTTTTAAAAATCCATTTGCCTTTTTGAACGTTTATTTTTAACAATCTCTCGAGTTACAAATTTTTCACCTCTCTATAGATACGACAACTTTTCTATACTACAAATGTTTGCCGTTTAAAAAGAAACATTTTGGGATGTTACGAGGTTTCCTCCTAGTGCAAGCTAGTTTTGCAAAGGTGAAAACTAACTCAATAAGTTTGTAATAGTTGGTATCAAAGCCATTCCACCACGTCTCAAGCTCAAGTCAAAGCGGTTGTACTATAGCTTAGATATTAAGGTGCATTGATGAAGCCCGTCAAAGCATTGAATACTGATAGTTGAGTGAAGCTGTCCAAGAAGATGTCACTATGATTTTTTTTTTTTTTAATTTGAGAATTACTTATTGCTGCATTAATTAGTTGTCATGGTATCAGCAATATAGCAAGTGTGTAGATGGTAAAAAAAATACCGTGTTCTGTTTTCTTGAAAAATTGAGGAGAGAGAAATGGAACCTAAATTTTTCCATATTATTGGAAAGATGTTGATAAAGTTGTCGATATTTAATTCCGTTCTATCAGTACTTAATGTGTAGTCTTTTTCGTGAAGTTGTCAATATGTTTTAACTATCAATAAGTCTCAGAGTGACATATAAATTTGTTATTGGTTTAGGTATGATTATATACATATATATATATATATATATATATATATAGCACATTACTCGTTTTACGCGGTGCTGAGCTGTTGACTACTGACATGGCTAACTAATCGTGTTATTTGCCTTGCAAATTTTCTTCTTCTAATTATCTACGAAATAGAAAACTGAAGTACCGAAGAAATTGTTTACCAATAGATAAGACTATTGACCACATATCCCAGAAAAGACCATGAAAATTGTGGATCAGAAAAAGGCTAATTGTTTTGTTTGTATAGCTGATTTGAACATTACCGCATCTGATCTCGAGTGTATTTATTAAATTATTTGTTGCCGTGGAGTCGTTTTCAAACAACAAATATAGCGTAAATTCTTGCTTAAATATTTGTTTTTTTACTCTATATATATCACTGCAAAAGATTACAAAAGGCACAGTACTGTGCCCCATATGGAGGGCATAATTCTTAGAAGAAAAGGTACATGTACCAGAGACGAAGATACTCTTCTTAAGCGTTGTGTGGAAACCTTTGGTGAAGGAAACTGGCATCTTGTTCCTGCCATAGCTGGTATAGC
This sequence comes from Artocarpus hirsutus, assembly GCA_946598075.1. NCBI lineage: Eukaryota > Viridiplantae > Streptophyta > Magnoliopsida > Rosales > Moraceae > Artocarpus > Artocarpus hirsutus. Next base: position 11,777 of record CAMOHE010022091.1, read on the forward strand.
ATAGTCTCTCTCTCTCTCATCACATTGCCAATAGACATAATTTTGTGTGTGTGTATGTACAAATGTTATTGCATTATTTGCAGGCCTTAACAGATGTCGGAAAAGTTGTAGATTGAGGTGGATGAACTATTTGAAGCCAGCTATAAAGCGAGGGGAATTCGAGGACGATGAAGTCGATTTAATTTTTAGGCTTCACAAGCTTTTAGGTACGGGCAAGTATTAGAGGGAAAGTAGTAAATGACACTATTTCTACAAACAAGGATAATAATTCTTTTCTATAGTGAAAAATGAAAATTGAAAACATCATGTTTGGTTACGATTACGATTTCCTGTCATGGAAGTTGGATTTAATTTTTAGGCTTCACAAAGGTAACAGGCAAGTATTTCGTGCCGATTTATACCTTTTTACCTATTTTTTATTTCACCATTTAGAACATAATTAGTCATGCATGCGAACGCACACAATACTTACATATATTTATGTGTGTGTACATGGAATAACTTACAGAGATTTTTGTATCTTTAAATTTATTTTTCTGTAACTGTGTTCTGTAACACCCCAAAGTTGATTAAATGGTATTAGAGTATTAAATGGTGAATTAGTGTGCCATGATGAATGTTTTGAACTTAACTTGATTATTTTGTGAAAATTAAGAAAAGCTTGTGTTAATTACTCTTTTAATGATTTTTAATTATTCTAAATTGTTTTTAATTGTTAATTTAATTTTCAATAAAGCAATTTGATTTTGAAAACAGTGTATTGTTGTACACAGTTTTGTACAACTGTTTTTCCTTTTTCCTCTATTTATTTTCTCTCTCTCTCTCTTCCTCTCATTTTCACTTTCACTTTCTCTCTCCTCTCCCGCTCGTTCTCTCTCGGTTTGCTCTCACTCTCTCTCATTCTCTCTCTAAAATTTTTGAAACAAAATTTGTTTTCAAGCTTCGGGATTGTGGATTGAAGGCTCGGGAATGCGATTGAACAACCACAAACTCGATTCAAGCTTCGATTTAAGGTTAGTTTTCAAAATTTCTAAAGTTTTTCAATTT
>CAMOHE010022096.1:0-12599 GCA_946598075.1 Artocarpus hirsutus
TTTTTTTTCTACTAGCATTTTCTTGCTGTAAAACTCATCTGGGCAATCTTAATTTTTCACTGTGAGCTTATGTTCCTTGTCCTTCTTTGGATCCTGAGAAAATGAAGTAGGAGATATTATGATGTCAAAAGAAAAAAAAAAAAAAAGCTGCAAAACATAGGTTTGATTCTCAGAGCAGGTACCGTGAGGAAGTCTGGCAAGACTGGTTGAGTTTATGGCTTGTGGGGGAACTGGGATGATGGGTCTTTGCATATGGTGTGTGAGATAAATGGATGATGGGCGAAGTTTTGTGTTGTTCTTTGTTTTTTTTTAGTTGTTTGTTTTATTTGTTCAGATATTTTATAATTTTTTGTTTTAATTTTTATTAATTGTTAAATATACTCATAAATTAAAAGATAATTTAATAATTTTAATAAAAAATAATTTTTCGTAATTTTTAACAGTTAAACTCTTAAAATGATCCTTTAACAATTAAAATAAAAAGTTATGATGAATTTGATAAAAAAAATAGAGACCAAAACAATACTCCATAAAAAGTTAAAAGCTAACATGTCAATCACTTTGCAGGTTGTCGTTTTCAGTGTTGCTGCAATTTGGGTTTTCATTTGGTTTTTGAATCTCGGGTCTTGTGGCGTTATCCCTTCATAGCCACATACATTTTAAAAAATAATAATAATGCTCTGTTTACTTTTTTTTTTTTTTTTTTTGAGAGTGCTACTTTTTCAGCTCTAGTAGTCGTTGTCGTGGATTCGATTTTACTCTTTGTTGTCTGTCTACTGATTATTGCCATTTTATTATTGTTGTTGTTTTTTTTTTTTTTTATAATTTTTACTTATTAATTTGTTTTCTTTCAAGATCAACTCTGTTATTGCGTTAAGATTGCCACTGTTTTTTTAGCAGGATTTTCGTCCGTGTTCAGTTTTACTGTATTTTTTTTTTCAATTTTGTTATTATTTTACCAGTGATTGTCGTTTTTTATTTGTTTCGACTACATATGAAAATTTCCGCGATATTGTAATGATAATATCCATTAAAAGGGGAGTATTTTTCTTTTAAGATATCCGTAAAATATTTATAATATTTACAAATAGCTGTAATATCAGTGAATATTTAAAAATATTCATAATAGTTTTTAAATTTCCATAAAATGTCCAAAAATATCTCGAAATTTTTTATTTACACAAAAATCAATTTTATGGGACTTTTTATTTATCTTTCAATAGAATATGGCTAATATTTTGAGCCTAAAAGCAATAAAATAGTATTTATTAAAACTTATTTAGTTTTTAAATAATTTTTAACTTTTAAAATGAATAGTTTTTGGGTGCTCTACAAAGCCCTATATCATATTACATCTAAATATATGTATTATATTTTTACTATTTTTCTCCATTAGTTTCAATTATTGTCTTTCTTGGAACATATAAATTTTGTTACGATCCTTGCAAAGCCTTCATATGATATAGATGCATTATGTATATAGTGCACTCTTACTATTTTTGTTCATTAGTATCAATCAGTTGCAATTATAGGTACAACATGTTCAAAGCCTTGTATTGAAAGCCTATATTATATTTTCATGAAATCTTCTACTGGTCCTCCTTCAAAGTCTGTATTCACGTGATGTACTACATTGTTACTATTTGTCTATTAGCTAGCGTCAATTTTTGCTGCTTTTCTTATAAAATGATAAAAACGGAAAAAAAATCATTGTCATTGCACAAATTAAAAGCCTTCTTAGTTTCTATATTTCTTAAGTTTATACTCTTAGGCGATATAACAGGGAAAAAAAAAAAGGTAAAGGTGATTTCCTTTTACTTTAAATAATATGTTTACTTTTAAAATCAATAATAAAAATTTTATGGACCCTATATAATATAAAGAATAAGGCAAGAGAATATCAATTCTCTTATATCTTTTAGTATTGATTCTCTATTAAAGAGAATGAATACCATATTTACTTATATCTCTAAATTCAAATGTTACTATTTAATAGCTATTAGTCATATAGAAAGGATGTTTTAGTAATTATATTGAATAGGGTCTTTATTTCTAAGTAAGTAAACATTAAAAAGGGAATAAGATTATTTCTCATTACACCATCAAATAAGTAAGTAAACAATAGAAAAGGAGTGAACGATACTCACTTCTATTACTTTACTTTTCTTTTTAATCTCATCATCCTTTCCTCTATATTCTTTTACAGTTTGATAAACAGACTTTTATTGTTTTACATATATTAAACGAAAGCGCGTCTACTCTAATTCTAAACATGTCCATGGTCAAATATTCTTGATCCCATTCACTTGAGAAGAAGATTTTACGCATGTTGCATAAGATGAAGATCATGGTTCTATGACAACAGGTGAGGATATTGGGGCAATTGAAAAGCAACATATAAGAAGATGTGATACAACTCAAATGAGTTAAACTGATGAGGATTCACCTGCCTTGTGTTTTTTTTTACATGAGGTTATGAACTAACCAAAGTTTATATACGTATAATGTTTCTTATGTTTCTAAATGGGGTTTAAAAATATAAAACTAAGATGGTTTCTTTGATATGCTTGTATATCCTCCACTATAAATTAGTGTTGAGATATCATTAGAACTCCATAAAGACAATTCACCAAGTTGGATAAAACCAACAATATATAATTTATGGTTAAACAGTAGGAAGAGATAAAGAAATATACATATGACACATCACAAGTACCTTCAAAACTATTCAAGAATAATATCTTGACAAGTGTATTGTTTAGATCAAGATCAGAACCTACATAACGCTTTTCAACCAACTAGAATCTCCTTTTGGTATTAAGACATTTGCAGTTTGTTTGTACTTTATTATGTTTGGCGGTATTTTTTTTATGTGCTTTATTATATTGTTGTATCTTGTTTAACAAATATGTAAAATCTTAAAGAATTATAATCAATATATATAATGATGGTATCATTTTATAGTAAGTAGTATAACTCTCAAATTTAGACAAAAACTGTATTGTTTATGTTGTTAAATTGGTTCAAATCAAATGACATTGGTTATTTTAACATTGTATAAAGTTGTAAGAGCTCAAAATATCAATTTTTTGTCAAATATTCGTCAACATAAACAATGTTCACAACATTATCTGTAAAATAAAACCTTGACAACCTTAGTAACATCCACATTTTCGTCCTTGGTTTCAACAAAAGAGGAAATTTGAAAAAAAAAAAAAAACACAGCATTGATTGGACCGAGATGTTCGAAGAGTGTCTGAAATTCTAACAGCCTCCGTAACCAACTTACCGACTAGCTAGAAGAACAATTAGATAACTGGTCGATTATTTCCTTAAAAAGGAACTGATCCTAGCTAGCTAATTTCAAACAATATATTAGACTATGAATGGTCGATAATTTCACTTTCTGCAATTCTGTTCAATTTAATGGTGTCGCTATGGATTGTATTCCCTTTTTTAATAGATTAATTATTTAAATAATTAGCATAAAAATTATATTACATTAATCGATGCCAATTCTTTACAACTATTACATTGTTTTAAAGCGTTATCTCGCATTAGAGCGTGAAATCATCAATTGAATTAATTCTTTTCTGTAAAGTAATTGTCGTGATATTATATATTCTATCGACTCCTGATTAAAAAGCAATAATCCGTAAGATCTTTTTATCTCATACATTAATGTCACGGTCAGGATCTCTTCTCCTATATTAACCTTTATAATTGTTTCTTCCCTTTCATATACCGAGTACCAACTGGTAATACTCATGATGTGCTTGTTAATTTTATTGGAATCTGGAAGCAACTAATTAAGAAGCATAATTTCTAAATCAAAAATTACTAATCAAGTGAGAGTTCTCTTAAAATTAGAAAAAAAAATTGTAATTGAAGGCATCGTCTAGCTGTGAGATCATATCCAACTCGACTTAAAGAATTCAAATTCTTCACCTCAAGGTTAGAAAAAATAAAAAATATGACACTATCAAGATTTGTCCCGAGAAAGTATTTTGGGTCCCGATGAACATCCCTAGTCTAAAGTATTTTTTTTATTTTTTATTTTTAATGCTCGGTTCTATGCCTTACAAATTAGCCCGTCTACTTTGGCCTTGAGGCTTTGCTGCGGTTATACTAAAGGCCTATCGACCAAATATTACAAAAAGACCCTAAGGGCACAATATTGAAGCCATTCCTCGCTCAAATGGCACAAACGGTGAAAATAATTGATGCCTGCATGGTGGCTCCTTCACCCGCAAGCTCACCAGCAGACTCGCCCACTCCAAAGTCTCTTCCTTTAACCTTTTTCGACATTCGTTGGATTCGGTTGCCTCCGGTACAGCGCCTTTTCTTCTACGAAATTTCAATCCCAAATTCAAATCCCACAGCCTTCTTCCACTCCCACATCCTTCCAAGTCTCAAACAATCCTTATCTCTGACCCTAAAACACTTCCTTCCCCTCTCCGGAAGCCTCACTTGGCCCGAATCCTCCAACAAGCCTGTCCTCAATTACGCCAAAGGTGACACCGTTTCACTCACCATGGCCGAATCCGACGGTGATTTTCGTCGCCTATCGGGCACAACTGATCATCATCATGAGACTTTTGAAGCTACGGAATACCATGCTCTTGTCCCCAACTTGGCAGTGTCCTGCAAGCGAGCCTCGGTGTTGGCCTTGCAAGTCACACTGTTTCCGAATTACTGTGGTTTTTCCATCGGGGTAAGCTTCCATCACGCGGTTCTTGACGGCAAAACTACACATACGTTCCTGAAATCATGGGCTCACACGAGCAGATCGCTTGGAAGACAAGTTTCATCCTTGCCGCCGGAGCTAAAGCCCTTCTTCGACAGAACATTAATCAAAGACCCGACCGGGATCGAAGAAATCTACACGAAGCACTTGCTGGACGGTCATGATGAACCCAACAACAGAAGCTTAATGTCATGGAAACTTAATGAAGTTCCATTGGATTCAGTTCGAGGCACGTTCCAACTGACAAGGGCAAACATCGGGCAGCTGAGGGAACTGGCAAACACTAATATTATAAATCACCAACTTCATGTGTCCACTTTCACATTGGTGTGCGCCTACACATGGGTTTGCTTAGTCAAGGCCGAAAAAGTAACCGACGAGGAAATAGTGCTATTGGGCTTTAACTTCGATTGCCGATCTCGCTTAGAGCCTCCCATACCGGCAACGTATTTTGGGAACTACCTTGGTCGCAAGAGAGTGGTTACAACGGCGAAAAGTCTTTTAAGGGAACATGGTTTTACAGTGGCTGTACAAGTCCTTGGTGAAGCAATCAAAAGTTTGGAGAATGATAAGAAAAATAATGATCATGGAGTTCTGAATGGGGCAGAGGATTGGGTATCTTCTGTGCCTGTCACTGGAAGATTATATTCCGTTGCGGGGTCGACTCGGTTTGAGGTCTACAATACTGATTTTGGGTGGGGAAGGCCCAAAAAAGTTGATGTGGTTTCTATAGATAGGACAAGAGCGTTTAGTCTGTCTGACTGTAGAGACGGGAATGGAGTTGAGATTGGGTTAGTCTTGAGGAAATGTCATATGGAGGCTTTTGCTTCTCTGTTTGCTCAAGGTCTTGAATAATATTGATCTTGAGATTAATGTTTTGTCATTGGATTTTGATTACTATTCTAATATTGAGTTCAATCTCCTTCAATGCTGGCCCTTGTTCTTCTGACAAGATAGATAAAATTAGAATCTCATTCGAGATTTCTCAAGAGAGATGATTGAACTGCCATAAATGGATGGATCAAATACATGTTCTTGTTAATCATTAGTTAAATGTGTTCTTTTTTCTTTAATAAAAAAATAAGCTTGATTTCTGTTCAAAACAGTTGGATCATATATTCATGTAGTTTTGTTAATTTTGCATTTTTGACTAAATTTAGTATTCCAAAATGGTAAGTATCGAAGATTCTTTTTGATCAATATAATGGCAATTGAAGCACCTATTTTAGCACACTAGACTAGAAAAGATTATAAGATTAAGATTAGACTGGTTTAGATTAAATCATAATAAAATGTGTCCTGTATGGGATAAACTGTCAAATTGGATGTATGGATTAATAATTGATATGAGTCATGAATTGAATTAAATATATTAATGACAAATAATTTAATTAAATAAGGTGTTTAATGAAAATTTTATACCAATAACTGAACATAATTAAGATTAAAAGAATAAGACTTAATCTAAATCTTAAAAAATAACTAAAATTGAAAAATTAACCTTGTTTATTTTTCAAAAAAAGCCTTTATTTCTTCTCTCTCTGTTCTGTTACACCGGCTCTTTTGGCTGGTCTTGACGGCGGTGAATCTCGGTAGGGGATAGGGCTTTCAACGACGGAGCACATGGTAGAGAAAGTGGTGACTATGGGAATCTAGAGGAATATGGAGGCTAGGCTGAGCTCCAAGCTTGGTGGTGAAGGCTATATTTTGGAAAAGAGAACGAACAACCAAATTCTAGTAGCACTACAAGAAACTGAACTTTCAGTCATAACAGTTTTTAACAAAACTTTTAGTTACAACATTTTATCGTGACTAATTTGTATTTAATCATAACAAAAATTGAACTAAAATTTTTTACTAATAAAATTTGTAACTAAATGTACATTAGTCACAACATTTTGTTATGATTAAAAGTTTTGCTTAAAACTGTTATGACTAAAAGTCTAATTTTTTATATAGATGACTATAACAACGAGCTCTGGTAGTAGGAATAGCAAAGCTCCTTGAGGGTAACGTGTACATAGCACGTGTTGAGAAATTTTATTATCCAAGGATTACTGATCTAAAATTTTTTTGAGGGATTAGTTATCCCTATTTTGAGGATTATTTTCGGTCAACAAATAAGTTTTTTGATTTAAGTTTACTACTAAATATAGGACTATGATAGATAGTCCTAATCCCAATGCTAATCCGACGTATCAAACACACCTTTGGCTTCGATGGATTAGATAAACCAACAAAATTTGAGGATGTTAAACAATTTAATTTAAATCATAAAATTTTGATTAGAAAAATCATTTTCTTCTTATAAAATTATAATATCATTATTTATCAAACTATAGATTTCATTTTAATATATAACGTATTTTGTAAGACTAAATTTATTGTTTTATTAATGATAAAGTTAAGGCTTCATAAGATTAAATACAGTTACTGTTAAGCAACTTTAGTTAAAATTTTGATTGTGGTACGGAGTGCCTGGAGAAGAAATCATTTACATTGCCTTTTGCCGACATCCAATATTCATGATTTGCCACTTGCCTTCGTGATTTGCCACTTGCCACTTGCCACTTGAAGGAGTCCACCATCAGCAATTAACCACATGATAGGAGCACGTCTCCCGTCGAGTACCTTTTTGTTTTTAAAGAATAAATGGACATTAGTACTGGTGATCATCCAAAATTCGTAAAAATATGTATATAATTCACCAGCACATAATTTATGTTTAAGGGCAGACTTCTTATAAGCATTAGGACTCAGATTTTTAGCTGATAAAAACAAAAGTTCCAAACAAGATATTCTTAATTATCACCATGCTGCCACCACAAAGCTTCACATCATTCATAAAGTGTTTAATATTATAGTAAAAATTATTAATTAAAACTGTTATTTTTATTATAACATATAAAAACTTTATATTTAACACTTTTTTTATTTTTTCTATAATATATAAAAATTTTATATTTTTTATAACTGATTTAATAATATAAACTACTTTACACCAAACACCTTTTTCAGTTTTTGACCATATATGGGTGATGAATAGGAACTTGGAAGTCTCTGTGGTCATGTCATGTGTGCAAAAATAATCCACGTTTTTTTCTATTTTCAAAAATATATAAAAGTAAATAAGGCGTCTTCTGCTTTCCCATGCTGATTATTTATGGACCGGTTCTCCAAACAAGATGTTCCGTATAAATATGTAGCGATAAGAGGTAGCAATTCAACCAATTGCAGAGGAAATCCGGTTCTATTTTCACGGTTTAGAGAGAATTCTGTATTGTATAAAATTATAAAGTGAAGGATAGGGATTAAAAATTTATAGAGCATTTAATAATAGTTCTCCGTTCTTGTGGGTAAAAAAAATTACTGCCTTAAAATTAGGAGGGTAATTTTGTAGTAACGTATAAATATATAATTATTTACTATTTATGCAGAAAGTAATGCAAAAGGGCAGCCATGTCATGAAGATAGTTGAAATGGAAGAGGGAATTCTTTGATGTCGTTTTGGCGCATCAACGCGCTGTCGTTTCTAAGATTTAATGATACTCCTTTTTAAAAATTTGTTGTCGCTTTTATGGTGAAAGCCACTGAAAGGTCGTATGATGCTGCTGTTGTGATAAATAAAGGTTTGGACTCTGTTTCTAGTACATTGATCCCACTATGTTTAGAGACATAAAGTCTTACCTAAGAGTTTCTTACTTTAAAATCGTTCCCACTTCGAATTCTAAGCTTGCAAAGATGATTTTTCCTTTTTCAGATTGTTGATCGAATTTGTCCTCAAAATATCAAGATTTGGCAATTTTTCTCAAAAATCCAAAGCAATAATTTTTGCATCTTTTTAAACAAGTATGCGATTGTTTGATTTATGGAGTCTTATCAGCTTCAATGTTACGATCTTCAGAAGACGGTTCTGGATAATCTGGTAGATTAGGGCCGACAAGACTAACCTTTAAATTAATACCTTGAAAACTCTAACCAAAAGGTTTCAAAGAAAATGAAATAAATAAATAAATAACACCAGCACTTAAGAATATGCCCCAACTCTTATCACGGTTCAATTTGATGTTTATATTTATGTCGAAATATTCCAATTACTTGATTCCTATTGTGCTCGTAAGAATTAGAATGATTCTCACACTTAAAAAAACAAGCTTTTCAACTAACAACTTAATATAAATAGTGTCTGAAATTCTAACAGCTTCTGTGACAATTAATTTCCTAGCTAATATGCAAATCACACACGTGGCAAGCAGCTTTACCAACTAGATAACTGGTCAATAATTTCCCTTCAAAAAGAATATTGGCGCTTAGATATAAATAATTGGCCCCTCAAACGATATATAAGATAACTGGTCTGGTCAATTTTGAACTAAATCTATATTTTAATACATCAATCTCTTAAATTTATCTAATTGTATTTTTCTTTTCTTGTTCCAAATGATCTAAGCTTTTAATAACGTTTTAAAGTCTCAACTAATACGAATTTATATAATACTACTATAGCGTCATAATTATTATTGTCACATTTTTTTGGTTGAGCGTGGAAGGAGGGGAGCCGGGGCAAAAAAAAGTATTTGTCGGGTTAAAGTTTCAAAAACTATATTATGAATTGTGACCCCTTTTTAGCAATTTAATTACTTAATTAATTAGCATAGAAATTATATATTATGCCAGTTGTGATCGCATATTATATATTGCTCATGATCATTACTTTTTAACAACTATTATACTTTTAAAAGGCAATATTTTACATATTAGCTTGAAATGGCCTATTAAAACGATTCTTTGCTAATTGTCGTAATCTTAGTCTATCTACTCCCAATTACAAAAAATAATCCAAAAAATCATATGTCATACAATATCACAATCAGGAATCCTTGTCCTGTAGACATTTACAATTATTTCTTTCCCTTTCATAACACCAACTAGTACTACTCAATGATAAGTTTGTTAATTATATTGGAATTTGGATCCTACTATAATTAAGACTCCTAATTATTTCTCAAGCAAAAAAAACTAATCAAGTGAGTGCTCTCTCAAAGGCAAAAATATGGCATCGCCGGCGTGCATGGTGAAAGTAGTCGAGGCTTGTCGGGTGGCTCCGACACCGGACCTCTCGGACTCCGCCACAACCGCTGCACCTAAGCATCTCCCCCTCACTTTCTTCGACATTCTCTGGCTAAGGCTCCCACCAGTACAACGCCTCTTCTATTACGAAATCTCCACCTCCAAGACCTCATTCTTCAATTCCATCCTTCCAAACCTCAAAAAATCCCTCTCTCTCACCCTCCACCACTATCTCCCTCTTGCCGGAACCCTAACTTGGCCTCAAAACTCCCCCAAACCCTCAATCGACTACTCCGATGGCGACGGAGTTTCGCTGATCGTAGCCGAGTCCACATCGAACTTTTATCACCTCGCCAGCGACGACAACTTCCGCAAAGCCACAGATTGCCATCCTCTGATACCCCCCCTAAAAGTGTCCCACGAAGGAGCAGAAGTGATATCACTACAAATCACTCTATTTCCCAACTCCGGCTTCTGCATCGGAATCACCGCCCACCACGCCATTCTAGACGGCAAGACTTCGACGTCGTTCATGAAATCGTGGGCTCAAACATGCAGAACGTCACTAACAGGCGGAGCAGATCATCGTCAAGAGCAAATAATTAGGCCTTTCTACGACCGAACTGTCGTTGAAGACCCCGGCGGGCTAGAAACGATTTACGCCAACGAATGGCTAAAAGAAAACGGACCCAACAACAGAAGCCTTATGACATGGGAGATTAATCTTTCGCCGGGGCTAGTTCGAGGCACGTTCGAGCTAACTCGAGAGAACATAGAGAAGCTGAAGAAATCCGCCATTAACAAGAGAAATATCATTCAAGGATTAAAACTCTCAACCTTTTCGGTCACGTGCAGCTACATTTGGGTTTGCGTAGCGAAGGCGTTGGGAATAAGAGATCAAGAGAAGAAACATCTTGGCTTCAACGTGGATTGTAGGTCTCGGATGAAACCGAACATTCCGGCGACGTACTTTGGGAACTGTGTATGCGGTCGAGGAGTGGTTGTGGAGGCGGAACGTCTTTGGGGAGAAGATGGAGTGAACATTGCTTTGGAGGCGTTAAGCAAAGGTATAAATAGTTTGGATAATGATGGAGTTTTGAATGGGGCTGAGAAATTGGCTTCTATTATTATAGCTGCAAATGCTAAACGTGGAATTAGTGATGGATCAAAGAGCAAAATTAAAGGGGTGAGTTTTGCTGGGTCGCCGAGATTTGAGGTGTATAGCACTGATTTTGGATGGGGAAAGCCTAGAAAAGTGGAGATGACTTCTATAGACAGGACAGGGGCGATTTGTCTTTCGGATAGCAGAAATGGTGATGGAGGAGTAGAGATCGGCTTGGTTTTGCGGCTTGGGGATATGGAAGCTTTTGCTTCAGAGTTTGTCAAAGGCCTTGAGCACCTTTGAAACAATAATGTTATATATGGTGCCTGACTAAAAAGACTATTCCTATATATATTTCAGGTTTGTTTGAGTTTGATAATTATGTGCAAAATTTATTATCATCCGGATTATGATGTATAATATGTATGTTATCGTTGTAGTAATTGTGATTAGAACACTACTGTAAATTTTGTTTTGATGGATGTCACCGCATTGAGAATGTCATTCTAGCTTTTGCTTGTAAAAAATATTTTTATTTGAAAGAAAAAAAAAATCCTAAAACAAATATTAAGATTTGTGGTTTCTGTTTGTGAACGAATATTAATGAATGTTAATTAAATTAAGTGTATTTAATCCTACATATGTTTTTTCTATTTTCATGGCAGTTTCTAGTTGTTTCCTTTTTTTGCATGTGTCTTGGTTTATTACGTTTTCATCATTTTACTTGTGTGTGTGTGTTTTGATGGGGTAAATTACTTGGGAGGTTTTTAACCTTTTAAAAAAGATACGATTTGGTCTCAATTTTTTTTATTCAATTGGCCCCAATCTTTTAATTTACGTGCAAAAGTACTGATTTAACTAACCCACATTAAAATTTGTACAAAAATGATCACATGCCAAGCATGCGTGACTAAAATATAAGGACATTTAAGTAAAATACTTAATAAAATTTTCTTTTCGGTGAAAAATTTTCTTTTCTAGAGTGGCTCTCCAAGCTTTCTCCAGTGCAGTGGTGCCTAGGATACGAAAGGTGAGGTGGCGAAGCACAACAGTCTGTCCAAACGTCGCCATGGATGGGCCAGTCAGTGTCGACGACTGCCGTCCTGAGCAGCCATGAAAGCAATCACAGCCATCGATTGAAGGCCAAATCAAAGGCCCTAATCTCCTCAATGTAGGCCAACAAAATAGATGCACCTCAGGTAACCACCATCAACGGTGTCCTTGACTACATCTTCGATCTTCTCGATGAGTGCTTGGCTTTCATTTTTAAGTCCCTGAGCTCTGACAACAAAAGCAACACTCGCTAGTATGCCGACGATGGTTGAAGCTCAAGGGACAAAGCCATCACCATCTCTCTCTCAACACTTAACCAGATCTTCTCCCGATGCTCCTTTCCCTCCTTTCCTAATTCAACATAGTCATGAAGTTCGCGCTGAAGTGCGACTATAGATCTAATGACATCGACAACGACGTGTTCGTCCCCATCTCGCGTCGGTGCCAGAACCTTTGGTGCCTCAAGCTCCACGCCTACCGCAAACTAACGTACATCGGCATGGCAGCCTTTGCAAAGAACTACATGGGTTTGAAGAAGCTCTCTTGCAGATCTTGCACTTTCAAAGTAGGTTGTCGACACGGTCTGAGCTCAAGACGATGGGGTGCTACAAGGCACAGTCTGGGCTC